>QANZ01021374.1:0-58374 GCA_003254925.1 Chamaecrista fasciculata | reverse complement strand
AGAGAGAGAGAGAGAGAGAGAGAGAGAGAGAGAGAGAGAGAGAGAGAGAGAGAGAGAGAGAGAGAGAGAGCAACTAAGAGTTATTGTGACTTTTTGTGAGTGAATATGAAAAGTGAGATGTCAAGAGTGATTTGGGTTAGTGGAAGGCTTAAAATGAAATTAAGTTATTAGTTTTGTAATTTTAGAATTAATTTTTTTTTTTACATGGTGGGTTGGTGAGCCAACCCACCAACTCGCCGGGTTGGCTCACCATGGCTCGCGGGTTAGGTGAGCCAACCCACACGGGTTAAAATTATTGGTGAGCCAAGATTGCATCAACTCGGCTCACCATTTTTGCGGGTTAAACGGGTCCAACCCACGGGTTGGAACCCATTTTGACAGCTCTAGTTTGGGTTCTACTATAAAACAATTACTGAACACATGAATTACTGATTTCAATAATATTTTAGAAATATTTATTTAAAACAATTTTGAAAAAAAATAATTATAAATCAAATGTAATATAAATATCATATCAAAAGTTAAATCTAGATAATGTAAAAAAAAAATATTATTTGATTTTTTGAAAAAAAATATAGTCCAAGAATTTTAGTTAAGAAATACACATTAGACATCAATATATATAATTTTGTACATAATTATTAAAAAAATTATATAAAGGACAATGATATAAAAAAATATCATAATCAAATACACAAGGCGAATTAAATTTAAAGTACTCGAGACAAAGTGAAAAAAAATGCCTAAAAATAAGAAGTGTGATGGACGATGCATGACTTTGTGAATTGTGACTAGTTAGTCAGTACTATGTAGCAGTAAAAATCATAGTTACTAATCATCAATATACCTCGTTTTCTACTGTACTTGTGTTGAATCCAATGAGCAGTCAGTGGGATAATATTAAATAATAATCTGATTTTTAACTCTCATGGGATTGCCAATATTTAGATAATTATATACATATATATGATTCACTAATTAAGATTAATATGAAAAAAAGATTTAGTAATATAATTTATATATCTAAAATCTAGATATAAGCACACGCAATAGCCATTGGAGCAATAGTAACTAAGAAAGACTTGTATATATAGAAAATAGAAATATTTTGAAGAGTGACATAATTAAGGTTGATTTTGAGGATATGTATTGTGTCGGACACCGATATATATTCATAAGTTTTAAAATATAAAATATTTTTTTTGTGACAGAAATAATAAACAATAAAAAATAGGATATCTATTTTGAATAAATATTATAATTTTTAAAGTTCTCATTAAAATTTATAAATTTTTAGTTATATATATAAATACATGTCGTATCCTGTTTTGTAATTTTAAAAATTTGACGTATTTGTATTGTGTCCCGTATTCATATTTGTGTTCATACTTCATAAATAGTTATTTAGTACTTCAATATCCTTACTCTTAGTAAATACAAATTAAAAAAAAATTCACGCACATAATTAATTAGTACAAAAAAAGTGTTGTCTCAAATTTGTTTTTTCAATATCTTACATATTATATTTTGTTAACATCTGATTTTAGACATTATAATATAGATATATATAGATATAGATATATAGCTAGTTGAATAGTAAACTATACCCACATGCACAAATGTGGGTATGATCTAAAGATATGATGCCTCTTTCACTTTCTTCTTATATGTGTACTTGTGAAGTGCAGCTTTCACTTTATATATAAACCCCTCTCTCTCTCTTTCTATATATATAAATATTATGATTTTATTTCAAAATAAAACTTTTACTACAAAAATGACTTTTTTTGTTAATTTTTATCTTCTCAATATATTTTAATCAATATTCTAAAACTAATAATTTGAAAAATCAGATATATATATCTAATATTATATGACTCCACCCCTTTCTGGTCGTCCATGTTTAAAACTATAGTCTGTGAAATTAAAAATAAGAAAAAATTTACTATTTGGTCTCTTTTTCTTTACTAAGTTAACAATTTAGTCCCTTATTTATTTTACATTACATATTTGCGTGCCCGCTAGGGCACGCAAAGCCCCTAGTATATATATATATGTATGTATGTGGGGAATGAGTGATTGCATAATGATATGATGTATATATATATATATGTTGATGTTGATGAGATGGCGAAAGAAGGAAAGAGAGTGAGATTCCAAGTTGATCTGAGTGCTCACGTTCTCCCACATGTTCTCAATCATGCACATGTTCCCTCTATTTCTCCATTTTAAGATTCTCATTCCCTCCATACCTAGAATATTCAGATCGAATAGATTACTTTCTAATTTTTTAAAAAATGCATGTTAATTTGTACCAAAAGCATGTTAATATATGATATTTTTATCTCAAAACATGTTTAATTTTATTGACCTTTTTTGGAAAAAATTATTTAATTAATAATGTGCATAACATAAAAATGGTAATTTTATTTTTAATATATGGCAATAAAAAAGTTAATGTTTAAACTCAAACATGAGGTTGAAATTATATTCTTGATGCAAAATTGAGATGCTTTTTTTTTCAAAAAAAAAAGAAACAACCATAAAAACAATTTTTCATGGGTAGAAAATGATTTGGAGGCAAGTTTCTAAATATATGCCTTATATATGATTTTGGAACTTTATTATGAGTAGTAGTTTCTAAAATTATAGGCTAAATTACACTAAAACCCTTTGATTTTAAGTTAAGGGCTGAAAATACTCTTGAGTTTTAAAATTTAACAGAAAGATCGCTTGAATTTTAATAAATACTTGACAGGTAGACCCCCTTGACTTTCAACTTTACTCACTTAATTAAGACCCCTAAATAACCTCATTTTTAAAAAAAAGAAAAAAAATTCAAGGGTTTTAAGTGAACAAAGTTAAAAGCTTAGGGGTTTTTGTGTTAAGTTTTAAAACTCAAGGGCTCTGAGTGAGCACAGTTGAAACTCATGGGGTTTGTCTATCAAATTTTAAAACTCAAAAATTTTTTTTGACCCTAACATAAAACTCATGGGGTCTTAGTGCAATTTAGCCATAATTATATATAGGCCAAAACTTCATTTTGTTTCCTAATGTTTCTCCTAAATATTTTTTTGGTCCCTAATATTTTTTTATTCTATATTTGGTCCTTATGTTTCCCAATAGGTTCATTTAGGTCCTTAATAAATTTCATAGTTGGTCCTTAGCTTGACCACTGAATATGATCATATCTTTCTCGTTTCAAGTTCAAATGTGACGAAGTTGAAGTTCCGAGTTACACCTGACAAGTTCTTTCTCTTCCCAACTGTAGTCAACGGCTAACAAGGTCAAATCGAGCATGAAATCAAACCCAAAATTAAAGTGGGACGCTCATTTCCTAAAGTTTTCCATATTTCTCTCGTTTCAAGTCTGAATGCAATAAAATCAGAACACATGTTACTCTTGCCGAGCTTTTTCTCTATCAAGTTAGGGCCATTGGCCAATGAGATCAAACAATACTCAGAAAGTGAGTTTGGTCAAAATATCAATATCGACTTTAATTTCATAGTACTATTTGACCTTGTTTGTCAACGATCTCAACTACACAGATAAAGAATTTGTCAGTAACTTGTAACTCTGATTTCATTATTTGAACTTGAAATGATGAGAGAGATATGACCAACTTCATGAAAATGAGTGACCCACTTTCAGGCTCGATTCGATCGCGTTTGCTTACGATCCCAATTGGGCAAAGAACAAATTCATCAAATGTAACTTGTACCTTTGATTTCATCGAATTCGAACTTGAAACGAGAGAAAATGACTACATTCAATAGTTAGAGACCAAAACAAAACTTCTAGAAAACATTAAGGACCAAAACAAAACAAAAAAGATATTAGAGATCAAAACAAAATTTAGGGTCCATATTAGAGATCAAAATGAGATTTTGGCCATATATATATATATATTAATAACTATAAAATACAAGAAATATAGAAGATCAAATTACACATATTTTCTTATG
Organism: Chamaecrista fasciculata; assembly: GCA_003254925.1. Lineage (NCBI taxonomy): Eukaryota > Viridiplantae > Streptophyta > Magnoliopsida > Fabales > Fabaceae > Chamaecrista > Chamaecrista fasciculata. The sequence continues at coordinate 54,409 of QANZ01021374.1, read as the reverse complement.
CAAAATTCACGAATAAAGGATAATTAGGAAGAAATCATCACACCAAATCGATAATTAGGTATGTAATGATTGTGGTTGATTGATAGAAGAATATGAAAATCGATAAATTATATAGGGCTAAAAATAAATGGAAGAGAAAATTAAAAAAATCTTTCTTTGAATTGTGAATAATTAGAGTTGTTTAGATGTGATTATTGAAAAGTTGATTATGTGATTTTATGATTTTTAACATTGAGATTTGGAATAATCTGATTATACAAAAGTATCAAAATAGGTGACTATTGATGATTATTCCATTTGATTATTTTTATATGTTAAGATTACAATTACCTAATACCGCCCAACTAAATAAATATTAGTTGGCGCTTACTTTTTCTTCATTTTGCTTTAACTCAACTAATCAGTCGCTAAAAAGAGTACGGGTCGTTCGGTCAATAAATCTTGAAAATGTTTAACAATTTGGTCCCTAGGTTAAAATAACAGTCATTGTCCATCTCATACATATTATGATTTTGCTTTATTCAATTTTGTCAAAATTAGATTTTTGACATAAGAAATATAATTTTGGCATCTAATAGTTTTTACTGAGTATATAAAATAGTCCGTAATGAATAAAATAAAAGTTAGCACTATATCAAGTTGTTCCAAAATAGTCATGAATGATATTTTACATGATAAATTGCAAATGAAAATAATATATATATATATATATATATATATATATATTTAATTTTTTCGTCTTTATTATATATATAACTTCGGTTGACCGGACTGAAAAATCAGTCTATTGATTTGCTACTGGAACTTTTGGGTTGCAAATTGGTCCACCGAAGTAGCATTCCGGTCGACTAAGAAGGACCAATCTTTTCTAGTCCATAAATTCGATGGATCGATATGAAAAATTATACCACCGATTTTCCATTGGATGTTTAGGGTAGACAATTCGGTGAACTGTTTTCTAATAGTCGGTCCACCATTCATTTGGGAATTATGAACATTGATCATTTTGGCCCTTCTAATCTTATGATCCTCGATCTGATTTATCTTGTACCCCTTCTGTTTATTAACAAGATCCCGATTTTGATTACTTTGGCCATCAACCATTATTTGGAATCAATTTTTTTAATATGTTGATTGAATTTATTTTTTAAAATTTATATAGTTAATTTTTTTAATAAGAGTGATAGAATTTTTTTGTAATAATAAAAATATGATATTGATTAGTATGTAAATAAAAAATAAATTATTATCATTTTATTAAATATTAAAGATAATTAAAAGTAAAATATTAATTATAATAATTGAAAAAAAGAAAAGTTAAAAAGAATTAAGTGAAAGGTGATGTGATGAAGAGAGATTGTTGTAGGTGTGTAATAAATGAGAAATGATGTAAAATGACTAAAATACCCTTTTTATATATTTGAATATATATTAAAGTATATGTAATTATAGGTATATATATATATATGGGTATAATTGTAAAGGCGAGGAAAATATTCAATATTATAAATTTTGGAAGTTGGTTGATAAACATAATCCAGCAAAATTCAAAAGAACAAAAGTTGATGTTTAAAAGAGAATATAAAAAGCAAAACTAGAAATAAATTAAAAATAAACAAATAAAATAAACTAGACTCTATTGTAGATTAAGAATCAATTCTCTCACCTAGATCTTCTAGAGTGTGCCTAATTGCTACAATCTCCTCCAAAAGGGAAGATTGATACGAAGAAACAATAGGGATAGATGAACTAGCTGGAGAATATTCTTCAGTGACCGTCTTTGATTGCTCCCTATGGAGTACTTCCACACTTGCCACCAAACGCACTTGGTGAGGAACATGTTCTGGCTCAGGCGTGACAGGGTTAGCATGTCTTATATAATCCATGATAAGGTATGATTTCCCTAAGTTGTACATGTTTCGGGGATCAATTCATCGGAAGTGGATTCTTTGCATTTTTGTTGTCTACATTTTTTTGTGCATTTTAGAGAGATATAGGAAGAGATAGAGAGAGAAAGTGTGAGGCCCACAAAATAGTAAATATGTGGACCACATACTTTCTCTCTCTACTTCTTCCTATATCTCTCTAAAATGAACAAAAGATGTGGAGAATACAATGAAGAGGATCTAGATCCCAATTCATCCCTAAAGAACATAGGAACTTCAGAAGTAGTAGCAAGCAAACCAATTGTCCTTGGAACCACAATGTTGTATTTGTGTCTTGCCCAAGGCAATACATAAGTTGCTCTACTATAATATTCGTCCAAAGTTAACCGGAAGACGTCTAACTATGCAATAATAAATCAGAGTAGCCTGATCCATAGTGATGCGACCGTTAGGGAGGCTAGGGATAAAACGTGAAGCTATAATTCGATAAAGTAACTTCACAGCGTTACTCCTAATAAACGATAAATATGAAGGGAAACGCTGAAGGACTTCTTCCTAAGACATTGGAACGAACAATGTTCGAGGCACTTGAACAATTTGTTCAAAGCGGCAATCAAACTTTTTGTTTCTCGTTTCTTCTATACTGTTTTCAACATGCAATTGCTACAAAAAAAATGTTTGTTTAATTTGGAAAGTGAATATATGTTAGGAATTAATAATAATAATAATAATAATAATAATAATAATAGTAATAATAATAATAATAATATATTGTTATCATTATATATTGTTATCATTATAAATTATATTTTCTGTTATGTCAGAATCTGTTTGAATTATTTTTCAGATTTGTGATTGATTTTTAGGATATTTGATTAGGATATTTTGAATTTATGATTTCATATGTACTCCCCTATATAAGAGGGTATTTGCTGATTGAATAAGATGGACGAGTTCCCCCTTCCCAAAAAAAAAAAATCCCAACAATATCAAACCCATTGGTAGGGCATTTTTCGTGTTTATTGGAATGTTTGAATTTGAATATATTTGAATTTTGGTTTAGGAGAAATTGATCCAAGGGGTTGTTTTCAACACCCATAGATCATATTGCCATAAGAAATTTCAAGAAATCATCTTGCTTTGCTGAGGTCTAACCGTGGAATTTTTAGGGTTCATAAGTTTTATACCCATATTTTTTGATGATTTGATTCTCCAAATATGGTTGCATTTTAATTTTGGTTGATTTGAAATCACATATCTTTTTTCCTTAAAGAACTTATTGAGATAGGCATTTTATTGGCTGGAAAATACCATGTTTTGACAAGTTTGCTATCAGATTTGTATGGGTTCAAAATTCTTTTGATCACTCGACTCAAGGTTGAAGATGATCCTTGTTGTGGAAGTAATCCATTCACGAAGTGTTCTCATCGTGCACCCTGATGTGGTTTGATGGGCAGTAAATGTTAGTTGTAATGTTTTATGTACTCTTTTGTGGACTTGTGGCTGTTTGGAGACGAAGTTATGATATATTTCTAGAAGAGGTAGAGCCTCTAGTATAACTTTTGTATTACCTGATTCCAACTTTGGAAACCTTATGATGGTGTTTAGTTGATATTTTGGAAAACAAGGTCTTGATCACGTTATCAAATAATTAAGTATTGCCCATTTTGGCAAGTCAACCTGATCTATTATATTGGCTTCATACTGTCCTTGACAAAGCAATATAAATTAGGGTAAATTGCAATTTGGTACCCTGTGGTTAGGGGCGGTTCCCCTTTGGTACCCTGAAAGAAAAATTTTTGCATTGTGGTACCCCGTGGTTTGCTCCGTTAGCGATTTGGTACCCTGAGGTTTTTTTTAGTTAGTATTTAACGGCAAATGTTAGTTAAAATGTCAAAAATCTCCCAAAAAGTCTTCTCTTATGCGTTTAAGTCCTTTCCCTTTACTAAAAAGGATCAAAACATAAATAATTAATTATAAAAGGGTCTTTAGAATTCTAATATTATAGATTTTTCTCCTTTTCATAAGATTTCTTTTGAATAGGTCCTGATTTAATTACACTTTAATCCCTATATTCAACTACAATTTTCATTCAAGTACACTACAAACAAATCAAAACCCCCAAATTTTTCCAAAATCAAGACCCACAAATCAAAATCCTTCTAACAAAATCAACATCATCAACAACCAATTTCTTCGTACCCTAAGGAATCAAAATTCAAAATTAAGGAATTCAATTTCTTCCTTAAATTTTTAAAATTTGGCATAATTGGTCCGAATTTGAAACAATTTTCCCAAAAAAAAATAAATAAAAAGAACCCACCCAAATCGACTGTTCTTCTTCTCCAATCACAGAATCGTTCTTCTTCTCCTTCTTCCCTCACTACCGTGGGATAGATCCTCAAATCAAGTTCAATGGCGTTCATAACCTCTTCGACGGCGACTCCGACGTCGGATTGAAGCGATTCAGGTCCCTCGCCATTTTGTTTCTCCGGTCGAGATCGCGCTACAACGCCGCCGAGAGGGAATCTGATCATGGCGGCGCAACGGCCAAGCATTCCGCCGGTCTGAGCAGGAGTAGGTCGGCGAGGTGGTTTTTGTCGATGTTCAAGCCACCGAAGAGCAATCGGAAGGGAGGAGCAGAACAGGATTCTGAGTGCGCGATGGTTGAGGATGAGAGCGGAAGCGTAAATAGAAAGTCGGCGATGATGATGAAGTCAAGGTCGGTGGCGGATTCCGGTGGCGGCGTCAGAGAATTGAGAGGGACGAAGAAGTGGAAGGGATGGTATCGAAGAAGGAGAGCCAATTTGCGTGGGTTTTTGGTCAAAATTATTTTAAATTTTAATTTATTCATTTTTTCTTACATTTTAGTCCTATTATAAAAAGAAAGGACCTTAATTCAAAAAATAAAACTTTTGGAGAATGTAAACCAATTTTTTCTTTAGGTTAATGAAAAAATTGGATGGAAATTAAAGAGGGACTAGCAGTGAAATTTGTTGGAAAATTGAGGGATCAAAATAAAAGTTTATTTTTTTCTTTTTTTCAACGGAAAAATGGACAAAAAACTTTCGAGGGACCAATTATGCCAAATTTTGGAAAATTGAGGAAGAAATTGAATTCCTTAGTTTTGAATTTTGATTCCTTAGGGTATGAAGAAATTGGTTGTTGATGATGTTGATTTTGTTGTTGAGAGGGTTTTTGATTTGTGGGGCTTGATTTTGGAAAAATTTGGGGGTTTTGATTTGTTTGTAGTGTACTTGAATGAAAATTGTAGTTGAATATGGGGATTTTTTGATAAATCATAGATGCTCATTTGTCTTTTGAGGTTCTAAGGACTATTTTGATAAAGATCATAAACTTTTGGGATTAAAGTGTAATTAAATCAGGACCTATTCAAAAGAAATCTTATGAAAAGGAGAAAAATCTATAATATTAGAATTCTAAAGACCCTTTTATAATTAATTCTTTATGTTTTGATCCCTTTTAGTAAAGGGAAAGGACTTAAACGCATAAGAGAAGACTTTTTGGGAGATTTTTGACATTTTAACTAACATTTGCCGTTAAATCCTAACAGAAAAAAAACCTCAGGGTACCAAATCGCTAACGGAGCAAACTACGGGGTACCACAATGCAAAAATTTTTCTTTCAGGATACCAAAGGGGAACCGCCCCTAACCACAGGGTACCAAATTACAATTTACCCTATAAATTATAATGCGTCATGCAACATGAGTCAATATATGAAATTATTGAGACATGATATATATATATATATATATATCATCATCATCATCATTTTTCTAAATGAAAATATATTCTTTTCTACTTTTCTTGCTAATAAATAGCAAACATTACATACACGACATAATATATTCCAATTCAAATTTCGTAAAACTCAATTGACACTTGACACTGTCGTCACCATCTTCACCTATATATATGGAAGACTTGAGTAATAACCCAAGGTATTATATTAAATATTAGACTTACCATATTACTCATAAAATAAATCAAGTAGTAAATCTAGAAGTCTTTATGAACTTGTGGTTAAATCTTGACAGCAGCAATTCAATTAAAAAATTTTATTCGATTTTCATTTTAATTCCGTTATAAGATATTTTTGAGTAAGAAATAATAATTGATAGACACCATGTTTTTACAAATAAAATATATATTTGGAATCTACTCTTTACAATGAATCCAACAATATAAATTTTGTCAAAAATTTCAATTCGTAGACTTTTGAGTATTTATGGATTGTTTTTAAAAGAATTCAAATGTTTATGAGAACTACAGACCCCTTAGAATCATATTTTACCTTCCCAAGTCTGGTTAAAATAGTAAAACGGACCCCTTCTTTATATCAGCGCAAGATTCTCTCACTCCCATCCATTTTCCACTTCTCTCTCGAACTTTCTCGTCTCTTCCTCTCCCCTTGCGACCAGCCACCACCACCACCACCACCACCACCACCACCACCACCACCACCACCACCACCACCACCACCTTCAAGATTGTCGTCTATTGCTCTTCCACCGTCTGTCGACTGCCACCGACGTCCAACCACCTCCGACTGCTGTCCTCAACCTCCTTTTCTCTCACTTGGCACATCTTTATTCCATTCTTCCATTTTTTGCTTCCCTCTTCGAAATCCATGAAATTAGTTGGTGTTTCCTTCAATTCACTTGTGTTTTTCTGATAATTTGTGATACTCTAAACATTCATAATGCTTGATTTGATGATTGACTCCGTATTCATCAATTTTAGGACCAATAGAAATTAGGGTGAAACTTTAAATGGGGGCTGTCACGCCTGATGTTCCGAAGGAAATGTAGTTTATGACTTGAAAAATGGAGTCACCACCAAATTTTTAAGAAAAACTTGGAAAACTATTTTTATGAAAATAATTTTGAAAAAAAGGTGTATAACGCAAAAATTGTTCTTGAACCAAAGATGAGTTCGGGAGTCACTTGAGTCGCGGGGAAGGTGTTAGGCACCCCACAACACCCATCCAAATGGACGGTTACCCTAAAATAATTATATAAAAATTAAATGGCCTTAATATTTAAGATTAATCATCCTAAAGATTAAATAAACAAAGTAAATTAAAATCAGCAAAAAAAATATGAATAAGACAAAATAAAAAAAAAAGAAAACAAAAAGAAACAAACACAAATATTTACAGGATTGGACTTGACTTAGGCGGAACCTAAGGCCTACGTACCTGATTAGGGATCAAAGTCCACGTAGTTCGGAAATTGGTTAAAATGTATTTTTTTTTTGTTTGAGAAAAAGAAGATAATGGTCTTAATTGATCATAACCAAAATCAAGTTGATTGATTTGTGATGAATGATTTTAGTCATGTCGACTTTAGATTAAAATCTAATTTCTCTCAAGCCCCATTTTATGTTTAATTTTTTTGATTGGGAAGACGTAAACTTGATTTGAATAAATGATAACCAAAATCAAATTTATGAATCAGAATGATTGACTTTCGTTATAAAAGATCCAAATCAAAATTAGCTAATCTCATAATTTTTATCTATTTTGATCTTTTTTTTTGTTTTTTAAAGCAAGTGGCATAAATGCTCATGAATGCAATTAAAAAGCAACAAATCGAAAAAGGGAACAAAATGAAAATAAGGATGGAAAAGGAGGCAAATATTAATAGTATTAGTACTTATATATATATATATATAACACCAAAGAGGCAAAAACGAAAAGCCCAAAAAAACGGAGAGGAAAGCGCACTGATATGAGAGAGCAGAAAGGAAAAAGTTAAAACTATACATTCGCACTTAGAGTAAATTTTTCTTTCACATTCAAGTCCTTTTTCCTTTTATCAGAGGGACTAAAACGGAATTTGAGAGACATTTTAAAGGGTGCTGTGAAATTTATGTTCAGGGACTAAACTGGGATCAGAAATAATTGCAAGTGGGTCCTTGGACATTTGTTTTCACAAAATCCTCTCCTATTTTTAGGATTCCTTCATTTAGGTCCTGTTTTATATGCGTTTCAGCCCCAAAAATGAATAATCGTTGCATTTTGGTCCCTGAACTCAAAAACAAAAAAGACACAAAAAACACACAGAAGACCTCAAACTGCTACATTTCAGTCCTTGGACTTTGAACAAACAGAGGGAAAATACAAATGGAAGAAAAACAGACAAATCACAAAGGACTAAACTGAAGAAAACAAACAAAAGAAAAGACCCACAACTGGAAACCACTAACTTCGCCGAAAAACTTGAGGAACTCGCCGGAAAACTCAAGAGTCGGCCGTAGAACTCAAGGGTTCGCCGGAAAACTCAAGAGTTTCCACCAAGAAGCAAGATTTCGTCCCTACAAACTCCCCCTTTCTCCACTCTCTGTTTTTTGTTTTCTTCCCCAAACAAAGTCGAAGCCTGAAAGGTTTCGGCGTACCTGGATGTCGAATCCAAATACCCATGCGAAGACCCGATCACAAACTCGAACTTGGATCCCCGTACGAACGGTCTACACAGAAAATGCACCGGTGACAGACATAGAGACCAATGGAGTACCACAGAAAACTCCCCCAAAAACGAAGAAACTTGCTCTCCTCAACTCATACACGGTTTTGCAATATTTTTCTCCTCTTGAGAAAAAACTTCCCCGTACGTGTGTCTATTGTTGAGGAAAAGAGCCCAGTCCCTGATACTGGAGTAGTGGGGTAGTTTCCTTAGAATATCCTTTTTAATTAATTCAAATCTAAAAGATATTCCCCCATGAAAATCTCTTAACATCTCATAATCATAATCTATTAATTAATTAATATATCCAATAATAATAATTATTATTAAATTACTTTGATTGGGTCCAATCCACCAAGGGTGGACCCATATCCCAACATCTCCCACTCACACTTGGTGGATCGTGGGATTGTGATGATAGTCTCTTTGTCTTCTCATACTTGGTGCTTTGCCGTGACCGCATGGGCATGACGTCTTCTTTTAGGTGCTTGTACTAGAAATCCTTTTTATGGGACCAGCACAAGCAACCTTCTCCTTCGTGTAGCTGGAACATAAAAATTATGCCTCATATGTCCTAGATTAACTATATACACTTTTTCATGGCAAATCTAATCCCTCTCGAGTCAATGTTTGACTCAGATTGCCCGTGTACGCTTACTATCCACACTTATGACTACACAATGTTATAAGGGACATGTCACAGACACTAGCATAGATGTGTATATTGCAGTTAATCTTCCTTTCGCCCAAATATCATTTAGATATGTATCAATCGCTTTCCTAGCATAGTACCTTAGACCGTATCACTCATGATCATAGGAAACAATGCTAAAGTAGCAGACACTGAAGCATACCCTCATGGTATTGTCAAAGTCATAAAGGACATCAATGAGAAGATGATTCCTCCCAGGGACTCACACAGCAATGAACCAGGGACCTTTCACTTGCTTCCCTTTTTTTTTTTATGCGGTTCTCTCAGCACATTGTTGGAGATTGTGCCCTAGGGCCAATCATTTTATGTAAATGTTTTGAACATTTTTGATTAATTTATAGAAGATAAATTATGTTGTTATCATATTATTAGCATGTTTACTATGATAGCGTCCTTGATTAATTATAAGATAATTAATCTAAATCTGTCCCTGGTCGCTCATTCAAGTGGGAACTTGAAATGAACTAAGACCAGCATGACCTCGGTGTATAGAGATACATGCACTAGATGCTTTACGAGAGTCATGGTGCAATTATGTAAGGGGTTACAAGTTGCTGGACCGACCCGGAGAGTCCTGCATGGGTTTAGTCATTAGCTAGCCTCTCTTGTACACCTGTCACGATACCTTAGACCTGAGGTCTTGACTATTCCGGCGTTGTAGTTGTCAAACTTTGGCCTAGTCCAACGTTGCCCGTAGCAGGGTAGTCATACAGGCTAGGTATGAGTTTGGTTGATTACAGTGCTGAGGAATGTGGTTGACCAAGATGGAATTTTGTCCCTCATAGAGATGAGAGATATCTAACTGGCGCCCTCGATGAGTCTGTCCAAGAAAAGAGTGGCCACTCAGAAGAATGGGACTAACTCAAGAAATCGAGAAAGTTGTGGTTTGGATTAAGGATGACTTTCCTGTGCCTTATCCAGAACCAAGATATCGTGTGACAATAGGGTCTATGACAAGGTGGTACTAAGGTTAAATCGGTTTTGATAAAACGATAACTCACGTGTTTTGCGTAGTCGTGATGGCTTGCTAGAGTCCGCTCTCGACTTGTGAGTCATAGAGATGACTTGCTGCCAACTTCACGTGAGGCCTGTTGGGTCACACATGAGCAGGATCTAGACAGCTTAAAGGGACACGAATTAGCGTTAATTCGTGAGTCACTCCGGTGACACAATTTAAGACATAGCTGAATGTCTGGGACATAAAGTCTTGTCTTAAATAAAATCTACAACTGTGATATTTAAATTTGTGGGACAAGTTTAAATATATTAATTGTTAAATAGTTAATTGGATTAATCTATTTACAATTATAATATTAGGGAATAATAAATTAGATAAGGTTCCTAAAAGTTAGGAGATTATTGATTTATTAAATTCACTAATATTAGGAGAATTAGGGTTGAGGGTGGCGCCTCATATATGTGGATTTTAATTAATGAAAATGTTTTGTTAATTAAAGTCATGAATTTGAATTCAAGATATGATCTTGATTTCAAGATTCAAAATTTGAATTAAAGATATTAGGGTAATATTTTAATTCAATATTGTTGGAAGATAATATGTTGGTTATAACTTCCTAAGAGTTAGGATTGTTATTTTGATTTATTAAATTCCAAGGAAAAATAGAGGGAGATGGCGCATTTCTTGAGTGGGGTCAAGGAAGATTTGATCTTCCATTTTGATTCTCAAAGATTGCATTTTGAATTCAAATTAAGATATTAAGGTAATATTTTAATTAAGAATTCAAGTCCTAAAATTATGATATTATTGTAATCTCATAATTTTATAATTTGATATTCAAATATAATTAGGGAAACCCTAATTATAATTATCAAACTCCCAAACTATATAATTAAAAGAGGCAAATCGACTTTAGTAGACAACACACTTCAGAAGTGAGTTTGGCGATTTTCTTTGTGATACAAGAGAGAAAAGTCGACTAACCCTAGACCTAGAGTGAGAAAGTCGAACTTCTCCAAGAGAGAGAGAGAATTCGACTTGTCCCAAAAAGCTAGGGTTTTTTTAGAGAGAAAACAAGAGAGCCTCTTGATTTCTTGCGCCACCTATACCTAGATCAAGAATTGTTTTTGATCAATCCTCTTGGTTCAAAAATTGTTCTTGATCACCAAGAACCGTAGATTGGAGTCCCGAGTTCTTTTGGAGAAAAGAACTGAAGGCTAGCACCTTGGTGTCAGCAAACTGTTCGTGTATATTACCGGCAGAGGAGGAACACTTGGAGTGGGCTTCTCGGGATCGCATCATTCAACCACACCGATTGAAACATTGAGGTATAACTTCTTCCTTCATCGGTTTAAACTCATCTAGCAGATCTTGTAGGAAATCACAACCTTGCGCCAAGTTTTATAATTATAATTATTTTAAATTTTTGCTTCCGCTGCACGCTTTGGTCCCTTGTGATTTCCCAACACACATGTGGTATGAAACACATGCTACGGTGTCACTCCTTACTTTAAGAGCGTACGTCGCTTTTTAAATTGTTATTAAACACCGTACAGACTTAAGTCTAGATACTCTTAGCATCTAAACCCAAATTCTTCAACTCATCTCTCATGACGTCAATGTGGAAGAGTTTGTTATCTGGCTACAGGTATCATGGAAGTGGGTTTCCATGTTAGGATCCAATTTTTCTCAAGTGGATCTCATCTTGACTAGCTACACTTGAGTCAAGGCGACATATAATTTGTGTTACTTCTCTACCATATCAGCTCTCTTAGCTGCTTTACTTGTGAACACAAATGCCTCATCTTTGCTCACTTCACCTGAGTGTCAAAGGCGGTTTCTCGTGTGAGAGAGCCAACCTTTTCACCTGTACGACATACTAGACATTGTATACGTCTAATCATTTACATAAAGTGATGACATAAAGATATAATATCATTATGTAGACACATTACATAATGTCTGCATATTATACTTTGCGTCTGTCAAGCACTTATGTGTTCTTTGAAAACATTTTTTTGGACTATGGGTTTAGTCAAGGGGTCTATTGTCATACATTCGGCTAAAATGTATTGTATATCAATAAATCCTTTTGTGCTATATACAATCTCAATGTGAAGTTACAAAAACTTCATCTTGCTACGATACTTAGGGTCTTTTACATAGGATATGAATATAGTGTTGTCACAGCACAACATCACCAAATTGGAACTCTCATTTCCAAGTCCAAGGTGTCTTATAAACATCTTTAGCCATAAAGCCTATACTCCCACTGTCTTGCATGCCACAAATTCAATCTATACTGAATATAACGCAATGCACTTTAGTTTCTTTCTACTCCAACAAATGGTACCATTTTGAGCAAGAAGGTAAAACCTAAAATTGGTCTCCACTCTTCTTTATTTCTTCCTGCATCGGCATCGGAGTATCCAACAAGGTTTAAATTACTTTCTCTATAGCACAATGCGTAATAGGAAGTTCCCTTTAAGTATCTCAAGATCCTCTTTACTACTTTTTATATTACTTTTTAGCGGGGCTAGACTGAAATCTACTTATCAATCCTACTTTGCAACAAATATCTGGTCTTGTACGAATCATGCGTACATCAAATTGCCAACTACATTGGCATATGGAACTCTTTCCATCTGTGTACGTCAAAGCTGCCAACTATATTGGCATATGGAATTCTTTCCATCTTCTTCTATCCGATTCGGTTTTGAAAATATTTCAAGACTTAATGCTACTCCGGTAGCAACAGGGGTACACATGGGTTTGCAGTCTACAATGCGGAAAAATGCCTAAGGATCTCAAGAACATAACTCTCTTGTGAAAGAGAGAGAGAGTTCACCTTGAACAATTTGGATCTTCACTCCAAATATATGGTATGCTTAACCCATGTCTTTCATCTCAATAAATTCAATGAGAGCCATTCTTTAATAGCTATCATAGAATTTAGACAATTTCTGGCTAATAGTATACCATCTACATATAAGGATGATTTGACAAAAATCATGTGCAACCGCTTAATGTAGATGTAGTGGTCTTCCTCTAACATTTGGAAGTCATATGAAGTCACTAGTTTGTGAAACTTCAAATACCACTTTCTGGATGACTATTTCAATCCACAAATGGATTTTGGACTTTCTAAACTTTGTTCTCATAATCTTTTTCAATGAAAACTAATGGTCAATCCATATAGATTTCTTCATCCAGATCACAATTCAAAAATGCGGTATCTTACATCCACTTGATGTAATTCCAAATCTAAATTTTACACTAACGCCAGAATAAGTCTAGTAGAGTTGAAATACACGATAGAAAAAAAAACGTATTGTCGCAATCAATACTATCCTATTGTGTGTAACCCTTAATCACTAGTTGAGTCTTATATTTGTTAATTGATCCATCCATTTTTCGTTTAGCTTTGACAACTCACTTTTTTCCAATAGCTTTATGCCCTCTGGCATTTGAGAACCCACTTGTTCTCAATGGCTTTACGCGCTTGTGCCATTTGAGAACTCACTTGTTCCTAACGGCTTTATACTCTTTTGGCAGATCAATTAACATGCACACTCAGTTCTTTTTCACCGAGTCCATTTCATTTTCCATCGCTTTCTTCCATTTCACATGAGTAGGACTTGACAATGCTTCTCAAAATAAGGTTAATCAACCCCTTCTTAAGTAACTAAGGAAGATTCGAGTAATTAAAGAACACTTTCTTTGTCACTCCTTCTTCCATGTCACTACTTCTAACAGGAGCTTCTCTTTGTTCAGGTCTTGATGTTGACCATGGCTCCCACTCAGATTGACATACATAGACGATTCTAGTTTGTCAATTTGCTCAGCACTGTCTTGGCTCCCACTCAGATCGACACACCTAGACAATTCTTGTTTGTCAATGAGTTTTGAATTATCTTTGTTCTACTGTCTCATAAAAAAAACAGTGCGGTCAACATCTCCTCTTCAGGAAATTTAGACACAATGAATGTCGAATCTCTCGATTCTATTGTAGTCACAGTTCCATCTTCATTTTCATCAATGAAAATGCATCTCTTCAATTGCTTAGAGTATCTTATAAAGATACATATGTTCTTCTAGGACTCAGTTTCCCATGCTTATAGGAATTTTCATGGATATACGCCATTTAACCCTAGGATCATAAGATGCTCACATCTAATTTGCGTTTAACCATGACTCATAGGATGTGGATGTGACTGACTTTGAGGGCTCACAGTTAAGTATTTGAAAAGTCTCTTTGGTAAAACCTCAACCCAATGTAAAATTGGTAGGTTTACTTGAGCCACCATATACCTAACCTAGCCTAGAAGAATTCTATTTCTTCTTTCGACAACACCATTTGTTGTGGAGTGTCAGGAATAATTAGTTGTCCAATTATCCCTTTTCTACACAGAGCTTTTAAAACTACACTGATGAAAGTTCACGACCTCGGTCAGAGCGCAATGCTTTAATCTTATTAACCATTTGATTATCCTCCTTGTACATATTTTGTTTAAAGTGCCACAGAACTTCAAAATTATGACATGGAATCAAATAATTATGACCATATCGTGAATAATCATCCAAGAAAGGTAATAAAAATACCAAGCTCTGTGTTTTGCCCTCACATTCATTTTGACCGCAAACATTAGAATGGATTACATGCAATGAATCATGTTGCTTTACCAGTCAGACAAAATTTTACATAGTGATATTTCCACATATGGAATGTCACCCAACAGCCCTCTTTGGCTAACATTGTGTGAAGAAGTAGCGAAACATTCGTTTTAATCATAAAACGAACACCAACAATATCCAAAATCAAAAAACTTCTTCTACGGGAAAAAGAATAGAGTTGTTCACACTAACTACAACTCTATTTTGAAAGTTAAAACAAAAAACCCAAACTTCAAAATGACATATAACAGAATTCCAATTTTTTTTGTCAAACGTCATAAGCATAAAGTGCATCATGGAGTGTTCAACATCTTTCACCTCGTAAAGTGAATTGGCATGTGCCATACCTTTAACCATGATTCTCGCATTGTTTCCAACGTAAAACCACTTGCTTTAATGCGATAATCAATGGCACTCGACCAAGGATCCTTAATCCCTAGTTATGTGGATTGTGGTGCATGAGTCTATAATCCAAAAGGAAGAGATTGGTCTTGTTTGAAAAACAGTACCAGAAACTTGTGAATTTACTTAATTCACTGAGACCTTTTCGCTCAGCCTGTTTAAAAAACTAGTCATGTGCGAAATGGTTCATTCTCTAGCAGGTGAAGTACTTGACCTACTCAAGGTCTAGCTTCTTTCACGTGCCTTTATTTCCCTTCTTTTTGAACTAAGATCACTCTTCTTAAAATAGGGCTTTGACTTAGAAAGTTCATGCATCCTCACAATAAGCTTATTCAGAGGCCTTACAAGCCTCTAAGCATCCACCTTTCAACTCCAAGTGTTTAGCTATATCGTCAAAAAATAACGATGCTTACATTTTAGGTCGTATTAACTTTCAAGTTCTCCCAACTACAAGGGAGTCATCTAATGACTGCCTCTCTTGCTGTTCATCAGACAAACATGTTCAATTTCCTTAAGTTCTCTAATTATGTTGGTCATCTATCTTAGATGCTACTCCAAATGAGTGTTTGGTTTAAACTCATAGGTATCGAACTTATTCGTCAACCTAATCAGTTCATCAGTGAAACCATCACCAAACTTAGCCTTCAAAGCTATCCACACAGCCTTTGCGATTTTGTGCCTATCAAACTCGCAAATTAGCTCATCACCATAACACTTAGAAGTGTAATACTTGTTATGTCATATTTCTTGAAAGAAACTGGTAAGCTTTGTGGTTTCTCCTTTATAAAGATTTGGATTGACCAAAACATTTGTGAAAGGTTCAGTAGCATCTTAGCTTCTCTAAAATGTATTTGACCTTTCAATGTCAGATATTTTAGTTGTCCCCGTTAAGCTTTTACCCCCTAAAATTAAATTAGCAATAATGTTCTTGGTTTGTATAATCAGTTTTGTGACAAAATGATCCCACCTAACTCTATGTCCTCCTTCTCAAAGAGAAACGTACCATAGAACATTCCAATTATATAGCACAATTAGGTATACAATGTCATACACTCATATTATTCTCAATCAGTAAATAATGTTATCGTAAGACCCATGATCAGGAGTATACGTTTGTACCTCCCATCACACAGATACAAGCAATGAACATTATACACTATCAAAAAATTATATGATTGTTTTTAATAATTATTAATTATTTGACTCTTAGAAGACACATCTTCTAAAAGCTCCCACTTATGAGAAACATACTTCAATTATTAACAAATAATAATTAAAGCTCACATATATATATACTTAATTCAAATAAGAATATAAAAAATGTATACAACATACAATACATAGCAAACATTTTATCACATCAAATGTTAAAGCTAGGCAAAAGAAGGGAACCACAAACACCATACATATCAATAAACATGATTATGAAAATAATCTATCGCAAAGTCCCTTGTTTTCCTAGATTTTGGTGTTTTCACGTTAGAAAGACAACCAACTTAATGGTCAAAACCCATAAACATTTTATTCACAATTTTATGCTATCAACAACCTTAGTTATGACATAAAAAAAATGCTAAATCTTATGCATCAAAAGTTTCACAGCCCGAGTCGGAGTGAGTAGATGGTCTTCATCTTCTCCTTCCTCTACGTCGTCCACTTCGTTTGAGAGAGTTCGCGAACCTTGAAAAACAAAATCCAACTCCAACTCCAACTCTAGGGTGTCACAAAGAAATTATGTCAAAAAACGTTGGGCTATAAATCACCATCTCATTAAGGCCCATTTTGATGATGATCCTCGTCAAGGTTTACCTCTGGATCCTCTGATCCTCCTTGATATTTTCTCTAATTCCTCATCGGATCTTCTATTTGGGTCTTCCTCAAGATTCTCATCAAGAGATACATTTTTTGTGAATTCTATCGTCTCAAAACCAAAAAATTCTAATGTATTATATTTAGTGATTTTATTGTTACTCGAAGCCTCTTGCCTCATTGTAACATAGAAAAAATAATAACATTATTTTTTTTATAAAGGCACAAATTTTCTTTATTTCTTTTTACATAAAAGAATTAAAAGAAAATAAGTACTTCACAAAAAATCATTAAACAGACCCGAAATATCTTTACAATATATCATATGATATATCAAATTGAAGATCTCGAATTTACAGATTTTTAGAGACAAACGGCACCCTGATCGGACACTGCACGCGCCCTCACGCGCCCCGAGAAGCAAGAAATAGCAAAAAAAAACCAAAAATCTGCAATTTTCACTTGGGCCACCAGAGCGTGCAAGCCACGCGCCGCCATCGCCTTTTCTGTTGACTACACGCGCCATCTTGCCAGACTCCACTCGCGGGCAGCTTGCCGGTGGTGCCTTTCACGCGCCGGACAGAGGTGCAATGTGGCCTCACTCGCCACGTGGCATTATATGCCCATTTTTATTTATTTATTTATTTTTTATAATAAAGGGCCTGGACCGGTTCGGTCAACCGGTTTTTCTGGACCGGTTCGATCCAACCGAAACTGAAAATTGGTCTACCTTTTTTTTAATTATTTTGTTTTTCAACACCCAAAACGAGGCCGTTTGGGTTGTCTTCAACCTCTAGCACTGCACATGAAATTCAAATCCGTCCCACAAGCTTCCCAGAGCCATAACTTTCTCGTCTGAACTCCGTTTCACACAAATTTTATATCAAAATTTTTGTTTTCGTGCTCTATGCATTGGTATAATTTTCAGAGTCTAAAAACATACTTTTCATAACTCGAAAATTTCCCCACATCCACAGATAATTAAAAAACAATAACCTAAAATATCGTCCCACAATATGTATTGAGAATCAAATATTCTGGTCATGATTCTTGAGTATAAACACATATATGGAAGCACAACCGAAACATACAGAAAAAAAAAATAAAAAAACATACGATGTTGATATATCCATGGCAACCATACATATGGAAAAGAAAGATACGATAACCATATATATAAAAAAAAAAATCTAAACCATGCTCTGATACCACTGAAAGGTTTCGGGCGTACCTGGATGTTGGATCCAAATACCCACGCGAAGACCCGATCACAAACTCGAACTCGGATCCCCGTATGAACGGTCTACACAGCAAATGCACTGGTGACAGACATAGAGACCAATGGAGTACCACAGAAAACTCCCCCAAAAACGAAGAAACTTGCTCTCCTTAACTCATACACGGTTTTGCAATATTTTTCTCCTCTTGAGAAAAAAATTCCCCGTACGCGTGTCTATTGTTGAGGAAAAGAGCCCAGTCCCTGATACTAGAGTAGTGGGGTAGTTTCCTTAGAATATCCTTTTTAATTAATTCAAATCTAAAAGATATTCCCCCATGAAAATCTCTTAACATCTCATAATCATAATCTATTAATTAATTAATTAAAATTAATTAATATATCCAATAATAATAATTATTATTAAATTACTTTGACTGGGTCCAATCCACCAAGGGTGGACCCATATCCCAACAAAGCCCCCATTTTTATAGAGATGGCTTTGATTTGGTCCTCCTCTCTCCTCACATGTTCGTATAGCAACAAAAGGCTAGGGTTTGATTTTGATGAAATGGGGTGTGATAATATAAACCTGGAAAAGAGGAAACCAATATCCTCCCACACCAATCAGCTTTAAAAAATTATGATTCTCCTCATATATCGTGGGAAGATATCTCCCCCCAAATCAGGGTGTCTGCCTTATTTCCTCAAGATCACAAGGAAATATCTTTCCTATAATCAAGGAAATATCTCTCCTATAATCAAGGAAATATATCTCATACAATCAAGGCATCTTCTCTCCTATATAAGGCATAGGGAAAAGGTCATTAGGTACGTAACCACTATCTCAGTCTAAACTGATTACTCAAGAATATCATTCACTAACTTGAGCTTCGGAGGTGAATCACATGGGCCTCCCCCTGCGGTTCATTATTTTGTAGGAGACGAACAGGTTTCCTCTCGGTAAACCAGGTAAAACCCCCTCGGGCCAAAACCTGATTTATCAGGGTGAAAGAAGACAAGAAGAGGGGAAGAAACTAGTCTGCAATTTGCTTCTTTTGCTTACCCCTTTTTTTTATTCATTAATGAGTGGATGGTAATTGGAATGTGAGTGAACGAGGAGAGTATGACGTGTGTGTGGTTTTATCTTTTTTTTTAAAAAAATTATGCCATGTGAATTTATTGTTTTGAAACACACCCTCTATTGTCTCTTTATTCACCAAAATGCCATTATGTTTTCTTTTTCATTTTTCTCTTCTAGATATTTCATTTTTTATTTTTTTCATTTATTTATTTATTACTACTATTATTATTCTTTTAATTTTTTTTTTAACTTTTCAAAAATTATAAAAATGACCCAAGCCAAATGAGGTGTTCACAGGGGCTTTTGCCCAAATCTTCATGTTTTCTTGAAATTAATGATTTAAATAAGTTCCATGAATGACGATTATGAATTCCATAACATCAATTTGAATTTATAGAGTGTATTTTGAAATTTGATATTTTGAGATAAAACTTTAAAGTGTACAAATTGGTCCTTATGAATGATTTTGATGGTTTTCATGAGCTAAATGAGTTTTTATACATTTATGGAGAATTTTGAAACTATAAATTTGTATTTGAGAAGTAAGAAACCAGTTTTTACATCATGGATGAGGTTGGGAAGTGTTGATTTCCAGTCTTGAAGAGTGGAAAATAAACCTTTTTGGAAACTTGATAATTGAAAAACATTTGTTAAAGGTCCCAAATATTATCCCAAGCTCTCTTAGGGTATAATTAGTTTCTTGTGCTAACTAGAATTCCAAGTTGGTCGTAATTTTAATGGAGAAGAAATTTGAGGAGACTCTTGGCATATAAAAGTCAAGTGAGTTTTGTATTAGAAGTATTCTGATAGGATAAATGTATTTTGTTATAAATTTAGGTACCCTCATTTGCCACAAGCTTGAAGGTAGTGTTTTGATTAGAGGAATTTTAGGTCATTGAGTGTGACCTTTAGATGAGTATCCTCTTTATTCTAGAAAATGTTTTATCATATTTATGTGACATGTATGTGCATATTGTTTTTGGCAAGGTTAAAGATTTTATGTTTACAAATATATTTCGAAAGACTCATTCGAGATTTGACTTGCATATGAAACAATTTTAATTTTGTACTATGATGAAAACGAGATTTGATGTTGTTTGAAAAATGGATTTTGGCTGGTAGGTGAGTCGTTGGTACTTTTGGGTACGTACCAACCAGGCTTTCAGTCTCGGAGTCACACCATCCATTGGCCAGGATGTGATGTGGGCATGGTTCTAGGCTTTCAGGGGCATGCCATGAGTAGACCATCTCCAATCCTAGAGGTGGGGAATCTATTCGTTCTCACGGGATAGGCCTTTTGCAGGACCTTCGATTTCACTTGCCA
Source organism: Chamaecrista fasciculata (assembly GCA_003254925.1). Taxonomy (NCBI): domain Eukaryota; kingdom Viridiplantae; phylum Streptophyta; class Magnoliopsida; order Fabales; family Fabaceae; genus Chamaecrista; species Chamaecrista fasciculata. Next base: position 33,854 of record QANZ01021374.1, on the reverse strand, counting down.
GTAACGGGGGCACCACCGATGGGTTTTATGATAAAATGTATTTCTGATTGTGAAATGATTTTGAACGATTACAAAGATTTGGAGTTTATAAAATTTTCATTGGATGTGCAAGTATGTGATTTGTATTATGGGATTTGACTATACGATGACTCTGACTATGAAAAGTGATGATACTGGTATTTAATTCGTGATATATGTACGTGAAATATGAATGTTTATTATGCATTTATTCTTATTTCGAAACTAGTGGAGATACCTTGCCCTCCACGACTAGAATAGATTGGATTACTCATTGAGTCTGTTGACTCACACCGTTGTTGTTTACCATTTTCAGTTTCAGGTTGTAGGAACTATCTACTAGTGTTGTCTAGACCCTCCGGAGTTCCACATACTTGTTCGTGTGGATATTCTTGATTTGATCCCATGATAATGATATATTTATCGTATGTATTTTAGTCTAGTGTCACTCCGTTAGATTTACAGTCGGGGAATCTACATGTTTCAGTTTAAGTTGAATTGTGATGAAGGCATAACCTTCTTTTGTATCTATCTTGATTTCTAATGAGAGCGGAGCTCTCTATTAAACTATTTTTGCTGAATTGGTTGTTGTATGACTTATGGATCCCTCTCTACTTAGAGGGAATTTTTTTTTTGGAATTTCTATTAAAGTCATGATCAAGAAAAATGGATTATAAGTCATCATTAGATGCTTATGTAAAACTGGATTTGGTTATGAAGTGTGATGGTGTCAGGCTTACTAGCCACAGGAATCCTCCTTGTGGTTCGTGTGGGTCATAGATTCTGTTAGGGGGTCGTGACAACTTCATTTGTAAAGACAAGAATATATATTGGTTAAATTTTAGAGACAAACATAACAACATAAATAATTGAAAATGATGACAACATAAAAATTATGTTGTTTTATTTTAATTACAGAAAAGATTATTTTGTTGAAGCAATATTCGTTCATTTCGGATTAATACCGGATAATTGAAGCAATATTCGTATCCACCCGATATCCGATAATTTTTTATTTTTCACTATCTGTACCTTATTTGATATTCGATATCCGTCGGATATTGGATACTTTTTTACGGGTGGATTCGTACGGGTATTCTAGATAGCCGCCCAAATTGCCATCCCTAAATTAGACTAGTCAGGCTTATATTTCATTTTTGTAATTCAAGTGTTCAACAATATTTACAGGGAAAGATTTAGTAAATTTCTTTATATGTTTGTTATAAGGTTCCCCAATAAACATTTGACACGTGGCAAAAAATTGATGCATGACCAATCATAGTAGAGAGAGAATATTAAGCACACTTTTTTTGTATGACAAATCATAGAAGAGAGAGAATGTAAATCAAACTTCTAATTGGAGGAACCTTATCACAAACATATAAAGAACCTTACCTAAGTTTTTTTTTTTCATATTCACATATTATTCATNTTACCTAAGTTTTTTTTTTCATTTTGTTAAAGCAAAATCTCACTGTTTGTATTTGTATAATAATATTGAAACAATATTTATATGCTATATTTATTGTTTGATTATCATATGAATGATATTGCAATGAAAAATGAATTTTATTTTTCAAAATAAAAAGAATATAGTGGAGAGTTATTCACAACAGGGATTCTCTCCTTTCCAGAGTCTTTATGGCAAAATATTGCCACGACAAAGATAATCTGATTTTCAAAACTAACTCTCTTTCCTCCCCTTTTGCAAGAGCTATTTGTAAAAGAGCTGAGGAGATCGTCAAAGATTGTAGATGGAGAATTGGTAATGGTAAAAATATCAAAATTGGGTATAATCTTTGGTTCAAACCAGCTCAGGAAATACAAGGTATTCGGACAGTTGCTGATCTCACCAATAATAGGCAGAGTTGGAATGTTGAGATAATTACAGAGATGTTTAGTGAGAACAATGCCAGAGATATCATGAAGATCCCTCTCTCACAGACTGATAGACCCGACTCCATAATTTGGACTAAGGGCAAGGAAGGTCTTTACTCAGTGAGTAGTGCTTATAGGGACATTCTAAATAATAGAAATGAGGAAATCACAACTCCTAATTTTGATTGGTCTGCTCTCTGGAAAGCGAAATTATCCCCTAAGCTTACTCTGTTTATTTGGAAGTGTATCCACAACAGCCTTCCTCTTGGTATCAATCTTCTAAAAAAGAATTTCAAAATCGATGGCTCTTGTGCCTTTGGGTGTGACGTAATTGAAGATGAAAACCATCTCTTTTTTCAATGTCCGATGACCAGGGCAGCGTGGTTTGGCTCTCCTTTGGGTTTAAGGAATGAATACCTCCCATCTACAGAGTACAAGACGTGGATTCATTACTTTCTAACGTGCCAACATCACCACATGGATTATGATGACCTCACTGAACATGTACTTTGGTTCTGCTGGGCGATTTACACTCATAGGAATGAGGTTAGATTCAAATCGGGAAATCCTGCAACGGAGTCCATAATAAACATATGGAGAAATCAAATTTCCAAGAAGAATTTCTCCAAAATCGTTGCTGAAGATCTGAGTGTTACTCTGAATAACAATGGCTGTGTTATCCCCAGTATTCAGAGTAACTACAGCTGGAAAAAGGGAGATATTCTGATTGCAGGAGAAAGGTTTAAGCTGAAAAAAAAAAATATTTTTACTGCCTTTTGTTTTAACACTAATGGCCCTATGTTGTTGTTTTATTATTGTGAGAATGACAGGTATCAGCTGAAGGAAACCTTCTACAAAGGTTTCAGAACCTTTTTGGAATATAGCAAGGATTTTCGAAACAAAGTTGCTCTTTTGGTCTGTCAACCGAGGTTTTGCTGTAGAGGAAATCTGCGAAATCACAATCAGCAAGTAGTGATTATTAAGGAGGACATTAACGTAATGCTTAACGAAAGTGGTAGCAGATGGAGGATTGCGTCTTCCAACCACAGAATGAAGATTAAGGAAATATGGCCTTGGATAGACAGCTATATCATGGGAACTCTGTGTTTTATGTAGAGTTTTGGTTGCTTGTTTTTGTGTTTTTCGGTTTTTCTTCCTTTTCCTGTTGNTTTATTTTTTTAAAGAAGTGGGGGGAGTGAGTGGGGAGAGAGAGTGGTGATTTTTTTTTCTTTTTTAATTTTTTAATTCACTATTTTTGACCAACCATAAGGGGTGGAGCCATATAATATAGTATAGATATATAAGCTGAAGTGTTAGAAGACCATAGTTTTAAGCCATTGAATTTTTATCTTTTATCTTGAGATTTGTATAAAATTTTATGCACAAATCTCAACACAAAGAGTGAAATAATGGTTTAAAACTAAGGTGTCACACCAATTAAACTTCCTATAGAATAAGGCTCCTTAAATATTAAGGCCTCAAATAACTTTGAATTCTCTCATCACTTGTTTCATCCATCAAGATGCTTGCAAATTAACAAAGAGATTAGTCATTATTATTAATGATGAATATCTTGATTACAATAGAAAAGAAACATGATAAAAATTTTAATATAAATTTTTTGGCAAAAGTATTCGTGGTACCTCGAAAATATGAGATCCGTTTCAGTTATACCCCCAAAATATTTTTTGGTTCAATTGTAGCCCCAATGTTTCATATTTGAGTCAATTGTACTTCCAAATTGGAGGTATAATCGATATAAAAAAAAAAGATTGGGGGTACAATTGACCCTAAAAAACATTGGAGGTATAATTGAAACTGGCCTCATACTTTGGGAGTATCAAAAGTACTTTTGCCTAATTTTTTTTCAATATTTACAATTTTTTTCATAAAAAATTATATAAAAGGGAGGTACTTGCAAATAAACAAAGAGATTAATTACTGTTGTCAAGTATAAATATGTTTTTCAATATTTACAAAAATTCTTTTTCAATAAAAAATAAAATAAAATTTCACCACGTAATTTAAATGAAACTAATTTTATCCATTAAATCTGACTCTGTAGTGTCTAGTTTACCCCATAACTTAAACTATTCAGCTTTAGGGAAGAAAGAGGAGACATAGTTGAGCAATTTAGGGATCAAAGTTTGAAGCATAAATGACAGAGTTTTTTTTTTTTTTTTCGAGAATAAATGGGTGACTGGGTTAATTATTTTACTGTTATGGAAGCAAAACACATTATGCCACACATCTAAGTGAATGTTTTCACGGAATTTTCAGTATATCATATCCAAACTTTCTTCTCCAACAATACACACAGTCGCATAATATTTTTTTCATAGATATTTTTTATATTGGAGTCAATCTAATTTGAAGTACTATAAAGTATTAAATATAAATATTTTTTTCAGGAAAAATTTGAAAATAAATTTATTAAATAGTGCAAGATTAACTATTTTTACTAAACTCAACTTTTGTTGGTTATCATATAATAATTTACAATTAAGTTTCTCTTTCAATATAATACGGCAAACATTGCCTTTATTTTTTTAATTCCCTCTCAAGGTGAAATCTGGATTTTTCTCAACACTACTTTAATTATTTTATTTAATTAATATTTATTGCATCATATATAGTTCCATTGACCAATTGGATATTTTGGTCATAAGCATTTTGTTCCATACGACAATTAAGTAAACAAATAAAATACAGTTATGGTCCACACCTACGCATGCAATGCACATTGCACATCTTCAAACTTTCTTAATTTTTTAATGCTGATTGGGAAATAAATTAATTAAAATATTAATGTAATGAATGTTGGAATTAATATTATATATGTAAATATTTTAAAATTTTAGAAAAATGAAAGTCAACAGAATCCAATGAATATTTGTAGGATAAGGCAAAATAGTTAAAGCCCAGAGACATATATAGCATTATAGTGAATACTAGATATGATTAGCCATATATATATAAATATATATGCTAGAAAATAAATAATAATAAATTAGAGAATATATGTATAGCAATAAAGATTTTTTTTTCATATAAAAGCAATAAAGAATTTTAATTTTCATGACCAATGAAGGGCACTGATGTGTAGGCAATTGAATTTCCTTTTTCCACCCACCAACAAGAGCATATCTTTGACTATATATGCAAAAATTAAATATGTAAAAATGAATGGTTAGAAAAGAAAAAGAAAAAGAAATCCTAAATGTATATTGAAAATTACAATATGAAATTGTGGAATTTATGGAAAAAGGGACAAAAAAAACTTACCATGCTTGAAAATTAGTACTTCGGGAAATCCTCATGCATATGCATTGTATTTCCATATATGACCAACAATGTACGTAAGCATGATTTGTCTACATTGTATTTGTACACTTGCTTTTTTCTTTGTTTCCTTCTTAAAACATGAAGCCTTTGTTTTATTTGACACCTCTTTTTCCTTTTTGGTTCATGTTTAGGGTTCCTATTCTGCCCCTAGGTTAATGGGTGGGTTGGGGTTAAGGAGAGTGAGAAGAGAGGGTATGGTTAGTAAAAATTTAAGAAAGTGAGAGAGACGAGATTAGGATTTGATTAACCTTAAGGCGTGACATGAGAGAGAAAACCACCTTAAAATTTGTGAGATTTTTAATTTGTTAGTCTAAGCAAGATTCTATACATGATGCACACATTAGAGTAACCATGATTAATCAATCAATTAATTAGTTGGGTGAAATTGTTTGATTTCATTAGGTTTAGTAGAGAAAGTTGCAAAAGTCAGTTAGGACATATGGATTAATTAAAAAAAATAATTGAAATATTTAACTAAGTTTATAAATATATATAAAACATAAAAAAATGATTTGTTATTGTAAATTTAGTACAATTATTGAATGGATCCGTTAAGTAACAATACAAACTTATTCAACTAATAGTGATTTATATCACGTATTTTGTGTTAGTCAAATTTAGAATTTTACAAGAATAATCTATTTTCATGTGTCGATTATTTATAACTTTAATTAATTCACGATACATCTCAACAGAAATAATAAATTAGACATTAAATTAAATAACGTCCAAATTTTTCTTTAGATCATGATCACATGTCAACTATTAATAATTTTAATTAATTTAAAATATATCTTAGCGGTAATAACAAATTAAACATTAAATAACACAAAAAATATTTAATAAAAAAACTAAAATTCCTTTTAATACCATAATCACGTGTGGAATGTTCATAATTTTAACTAGTTCATTATAAATCTCAACAAAAATATTGAATCAAAAGTTAAATAATTCCAATAGTATTTAATCCAAAAATAAAAACTAACCCTCTAATTTCCCACAAGTTAAAATTAACCAAACAATGCATATATCACTCTAACATAGAGACAAAATCAAACACAAATACATATAAGGAAGAGAAAAAATCACTTACGCAAATGATGAGATGGCATGAAAACCATCTCAAAACCACTAGTGATACATGGGAAAACTACAAGTGAAGTGTAAACAGGTAGGCTAACCCAAAATAAGAGAGAGAGAGAGAGAGAGAGAGAGAGAGAGAGAGAGAGAGAGAGAGAGAGAAAGAAGGGGGGAAGTAATAATTATAGTGATAAGATGAAAAGATTAAGAAAGAGATTAAATTTTCCAATTAAGGAAGTAGAGAGAAAAAGAGAGATGCTAGGAAAAAACAAAAGAACAACGATGCAAGAATAGGTTAGCAATGTAACACGTGCATAAACGACGACGTTAGCAATCCCAAGCTGCAAGTGACTCCACCGCCATGTGGGCCCCACCCCTTCCCCTTTTGTGTAAGAATTCGGCTTATAAATAATTCCATCGTTTACATAGTTGTCACACACAGTGAAGAAGAAGAAGAAGAAGAAGAAGAAGAAGAAGAAGAGCGAGTATATAACCAGACAATCTGGGCTCTGTCTCAAGAAAAAGGGAGTCGCTTGCTGGGTGAATTAGAAGCTCGCGAAAATCTCAGTATTGCTTTCTCTCATTGTATCTAAATTCCTTTATATATATGATTCTCTTTGTTTTTTTATTGTTTGATAATCGATTTTATTTCATCATTTGTGTTTATTTTTTTGTGAATTTTTCTTTGCTTGTGTGGTTTGCTTCGTCTTTTCTTCGACCTTCAGGGATGAAATCGGGGAAAGGCATGTGGGATTGTTGGCAATGCGAATCACAAGTGATCCCTTTCTCTGGTTGACTTGTCGAAGGTCGGAGAGGTTTCCGTTTTACAATTTGGGTTTGCATGTTATTGTCATGGTTTCAAATTTTTCAATTGAATGGTTTTATGCTTGTGCTTGTTTTGAGATTCCTTTTCTTGTTCATAGATTGATTTTTTTTTTTTTACTTATTCAATAATTCTGATTGCCATCTTTATTAATGAGGTGGACTAATATTAGAATGGTCTTTATCTCACCGCTTCGCCAGTTGCACTACTCGATTTTCCAGGGCCATTGATTGCATGTGCAAAATTTTATGTCATTTCATAACTCACCAAAACACTACTCGCTTTTTTCTGGGTTTATATGTGCAATTTTATTCTACATTGGAGTTAAAGAAAACTCACAAGTGAGAAAGATTGTTTCCTGGAAAAAGAAAACTTTATAAGACATTTCACATTTGCATATGTCTTGCTTGCATATGGTGTTTGTGACATTTATGAAGCTCACACATTCTTTGATTTATGATTTATTTAGCTTGTTCATCTCTTTGAGTTACCACTCTCATCATTCAACTGATTAATAAAATGTTTTTTTTTTCTTTTGGGTTTAGTAGGATCATTTTGACGACGTTGGAGAGTCCACCTTGTCTCATTTCACGAGATTCCCCAAACTCCTGCAACAAAGAGAGCCTGTGGCCTTACAATACCAAGTGTGTGATGGAGCTTTCTAGAGAAAAGCATCCTCGAGAAGACAAGGACAAAGACCAAGTTTGGCCACGTAAGTCTCACAGAGTCAATCCTAATAAAAATATTCTCTTTGAAAAACTTGGTCGTGACGGCTCAATCAACTGTCTGATTCGATGCTCAAGGGCTGACTATGGAGTAATTGCCTCATTGAATCGTAGTTTTCGATCCCTCGTTCAAAGTGGAGAATTGTACAAGCAAAGGCGAAATGCTGACATTGTGGAGTATTGGGTTTACTATTCCTGTAGTGCCCTTGAATGGGAGGCATTTGACCCAGTACGAGGTCGTTGTATGAGCTTGCCCAGGTTGACTGCAAACGAATGCTTCATTTTTTCAGATAAAGAGTCTCTAGCTGTTGGGACAGAGCTTCTTGTGTTTGGGAGAGATATATTGTCTCAAGTGATTTACAAGTATAGCATTGTAACAAATAAATGGACTTCTGGAATGAAGATGCATGTGCCCAGATGCTTGTTTGCTTCTTCTAGCACCAGGGGGATTGCTATATTGGCAGGTGGCTGTAACTCGCTTGGGAAAACAATGAACACTGCAGAATTGTATAACTCGGACAATGGGACTTGGGAGATGCTTCCAAGCATGAACAAGGCTCGAAAGATGTGTTCTGGTGTGTTCATTGAAGGGAAGTTCTATGTGCTTGGAGGAATTGGTGAAGGTGACTCCAAGCAATTGACATGTTCTGAGGAGTATGATTTAGAGACAAGGAAATGGCGGTTGATACCTAACATGCTGCCGGCTCGAAACCCTGCAACTAGTGTCATTGAGGCGCCTCCTCTTGTGGCAGTGGTGAACAACGTATTATATGCTGCAGATTATGCAGAGATGGTGGTTAGGAGGTATGACAAGGATAATAACACATGGGCCACAATTGGAGGGCTTCCTGAGAGGGTGCGCTCAAGGAATGGGTGGGGACTAGCATTTAGGGCATGTGGAGATAAGCTGGTTGTGATTGGTGGGTCCGAGGATGATGGAGGAAGGAGTGTGGAGGTTAATTATTGTGTCCCAGGTCTAGGTGCACTCAGATGGGACATGGTTGCACGGAGACTATTGGGAAGCTTTGTGTATAACTGCACTGTGATGGGGTGCTAAAGACATAGTTCTTTAAGTGAAATGCGTTTTATGGAGTTATGTTCTTTGCTTTTGATTTCTTTTTCTGGTAGATAAAATCAGGATTAATGAGTAATATCAGCCTTTATTTTTGGGGTGCTAAAAATATTTTGTGTTCTTTTTTAAGTTACTTTGAGCGATCTCTTCATTGTAGTTTTGACAAAGCTTTTCAATGTTGGGGTCATTTAGCAATAGACATATATGAATTAAATAATGTGAGCTCCTATTAAATGTTGAGAGTTGTAATGACCATTATTTATGATATGTTTAATAATAAGAACAATGTAGAATCATTGTCTCATCACCACTCATCTTGTTTAGTTGTTTTATTTCTTTTCGCCTTTTTTTTTTTATCATGATGTTAAATATTCTCTTAGCTTTCCATAATCACCCTTCACTACAAGAATGTTTATGATTTATTATTAATCTCGATTGAAGATCGACATTTTCATTGTTCAGATATTTTTATTGCATTTCAATTGGGAATATTTATTACGGATTGAAGAGTAAATAAACGTACTTCTTGCTAAGGCATCGTAATTTTTTTTATAAACAACTAATTTTTTAACCTACTTATAAATTAAAATAGTTAAAAATATTATAAAAATTATTTTTATTGTCCTTCTTTGACTACTTTTAGAATGGCTAATTTTTATTATTTTAATAATTTTCATTCTAACATTTCTCTTTGCAATATATAGAAAAAAAAATTATTTAATTGATTTTTATTATTTCCTAATAGATATTTTGTTATTATAATGTTATTTATAATTTTGAATTTTTAAGAAAATGTATCTATATTAAGATGTCATTGAAAACAATTTTAATTCATAAAAACTCAATCTAATAATAAAAAAATTTCCAATTTATTATGTTAAATGAATTAATATAATAAATAGTTTTTATTAAAATATTTATAAGAAATTAATTGATATATTATCATTACCTATTTATCTTCATTTACTATAATAGGAAGTCTAACAATTATTTCATCACATACATTCCAGCCAATTTAATTAACTAAACTATAAGATTTTTTTTCTCGTTTTCGAGTTCTAAACCAATCTCAGCCTTCAAATACTCACTTTAATAACTCTTCTTGACTATGATCAAGTTGCAAATGTCTCTTGAATTTCCACAAATTTATTATTTTAGAGATCGTAATTTGAACCAATTTTTCTTTTTCAACTTTTTAGTAAAGGTTTTAAAAAATTAAATTAAATTATGAAAGTTTAACAGAGAAACTAGGTAGCAAAATAAGATAAGTACAAAATTGAAGTCAAATATAAACTATTTTATAGGATAGTTAATACTACGTATATATAGTTGTTTATATATATATATAATGATATATATATATATATAACGGGAAAGAACACAAAAACTACACAGCTAGCATCCTAAGAAAAGAAATACAACATGAGAAATTATCCTACAACACCCTTCACGAGGACTCTTTGTACACATGAGAAATTTTGACAATTCATTCCCTACTCATAAGCTTTTTAATTAGCAGTTTTTCTTGATAATGTAGCTTTGAATAAGAGTATATCATTGTATAATAAAGGCCAAAGTGCGAGTTTGGTCTTGTAACTTTGCTCCAGATTCCAAATCAATCCTATATCTTTTTTTGTTCTCGAATTCAATCCTATATCTTTGCTCCAAGTCCCAAATCAATCATATATCTTTTCTTGTCTCAGTTTTGGTCCCATATGTTTTGAAAACCTCTCACCGTTAGTCCTTCATCCATATTAAATTATAGTTTAGTCCTGAAAACTTCAAGTCCCTTTCACTTTAGTCTCTGACTATCAAAATGAAAGTGAAAGAGCCTCCCTGAAGATTCTCAAACCTTACATCTTGGTCCCTAATCCATGAATTCTTCATGAAATGGAATAGAAATGCAAAAACAACACAAATTAAAACAAATGACAGAGGGACTAAAATTGAAAATGCAGAAAATTTAAAACCCACCGGAAAATGCCCCAAACTCGCCGTAAAACGTATGAAAATCGCCGAGAAACTCAAGAACTCATCCAAAAACCCCAATCCTCACTCAAATCTCACTCAAATAATCGCCCTCAAATGCTTTAGGAAAGAATTTTTGAAAATCCAAACTTTTGAGGAGGGAGGTGATAGAAGAAAGTTTGGATTTTCGAAAATTCTTTCTTAAAGCATTTGAGGGCGATTATTTGAGTGAGATTTCAGTGAGGATTGGAGTTTTTGGATGAGTTCTTGAGTTTCTCGGCGAGTTTGGGGCATTTTCCGATGGGTTTTAAATTTTCTGCGTTTTTAGTTTTGATCCCTTTGTCATTTGCTTTAATTTGTGTTGTTTTTGCATTTCCATTCCATTTCATGAAGAATTCATGGATTAGGGACAAGGATGTAAGATTTGAGAATCTTCAGGGATGCTCTTTCACTTTCATTTTGATAGTCAGGGACGAAAGTGAAAGGGACTTGAAGTTTTAAGGACTAAATTTTAATTTAAAATGCACGGAGGATTAACAATGGGAGGTTTTCAAAACGTATGGGACCAAAACTGAGACAAAAAAGGATATAGGGTTGATTTGGGACTTGGAGCAAAGATACAAGACAAAATTCGGGACAAAAAAAGATATACGACTGATTTGGGACCTGAAGCAAAGTTACAGGACCAAATTCCACTTTGGCCTATAATAAAATAGGCTTTAATTTGTTGTTAAGAGCTTGCTTAATTTGTTTTTCCAAACTAACTTTTAATCATTAGATAATAGTTTTTTAATTTTTGAAAGCAATCTCTATAGATATCATATATGTAGGAAAAATAGAATGGAATCTAATCTTCAATCATGTATAATAATACCAATATTTATAAATCCTCCAATTGTATAATTCTTAGAACAATGCTATAAAAAATCTTATTTACGGAACAATAGATTCTTTTGTTTTATTCTTTCTCTTATTTTAATTAAATTAAAAAAATATATAAAGAAATTACCCAATCAGTTCATACATATGAGAGAGATGGACACTACCACATTGGGGAGGTTGCAACGAGTATAAACCCTTAGAAAAATTACACCCCAAAAACTAGTTGTTGTGGTTGGAGAGTTCAAGATCTTATCAAGTGCCTTACACTCAACAACCTCCCTCAATATAAGACTTGTTACATTGCATCCCTCATAAGAGCCGACGTCCATAGCGGCCCTACTTTGTGACGCTTTACTCGGGTCTCGAAACGCCAGTTAGCCCCTCCATAAGTAGCCTCTCAAGTTCGATCAACCTCTCAATGAAAACATTATTGTAACGAGTATAAGTTCTTAGGAGAATCACACCCGAAAAACTAGTTGTTCAGATAGGAGAGCCCAAAGTCTTATAAAGTGTCTTGCATTTAGCAACCTCCCCGATATGAGACTTCTTACAAACACAAAAAATTCATTTTTCCTTCAATAGATTTATTTTTTTAATATTACCCTAATCCTTATTTTTGTTTGAATTACATGTGAAAGATAACAATAGGATATATATAACGGCATGATGCTTTTATTCTTAAACTACAACATACTTTTCTCATTCAATTAAATTATTATTGTAGCTCGTTGTAGAACCATGATTAATTAGTTCTCATAACTAACTAAATTTTATATTTTTAAATACAAAATTTTGCAATACGAAAGAGTAATTTTAATTACTCAGAAAAATTATTGTGTTTCCCCTAGCTAAAACACACTCTATGACTCAAGAGTATTGCCTATTAATTTTAGCAAGTCAATATCAATATATTGGCTTCATTCTGTCCTTGAAAATGGCAATATAATGACATATATATATATATATATGATAAATGATGTATATATATGATCATTTTCTAAATGCAAATATATTATTTTCCTACTAACTAGTAAATATTATATGACATAATATTCTCGTACCAATTTCACAAACTCTGTTAATGACACCGGTGTCACTGTCTTTACTTTGTAGACTACATATGTAGGACGAGATTTGTACATTTGTATTATATGCACACCGATATATATAAATATATATATATCTCACGACATAATAAGATTATATATATAGTTGCCTCTTATTCGGACGATTTTCTTCATGACTTATGCTTGCATAATAACAATATATACATGTTTCGGATATGATTTTTTTAAAAATTAAATAACATGCATAATAATATAATATTAATGGAAGTCAATATACATAATAGATAATTAGTATTGACTAACTAGGTCCAAGTAATACTCCCAATTTTGACAACCTTGCTTACATAACCTCACACGGCTCACCACTAGAGTTTTAAAGAAGATTAGACAACTTAGCTTCTTTGCATAAAAACAAGATGCACGTGAAGAAGGAATAAGAGATTTTTCTCAGTAAGAGAACATTTTGATCATTAAGATCACTTAATCAGAGTGAAGGATATTGGATGTCACAATTATGAGCATTTCAAAATGTTGCTTGAGCTTCCAAAAGAACTATTTATACTTCAATGCTGTCCATAAATTTATACTCCGGTTCACAATATCTGCTTGAGTTGGGGGATTTATATGTTTCAATGTATCTGTTATTTTACAAAATTAAGTAAGCGTTGATTATTTTTACAATTTTATCCCTACCTATCATCGTCTAGAGGGTGAGCCTTGACACAATGGTAAAGTTGTTGCCTGGTGACCAAGAGGTCACGAGTTCAAATCTTGGAAATAGTCTCTCTGCAAAGCAGGGGTAAGACTACGTACATCTTGACCGTCCCAGACCCCACCCAGTGGGAGCCTCGTGCACTGGGCCGCCCTTTTTATCCCTACCTATCATCGATCTCTTAATAGTAAGTATCCTTTGAAAATAGGAAATAATAAATAAGGGTAATGCATGTAGTCTTTTTATCTTATAGTTTTTCAAGTTTAAGATGAACTAATCATTTTCTTAATATGTGCACAACCACCAAACTAAAACAAATATTGTGAACTAATATCTTACCGTTGGAATTAAATGCACAAAACACTAATTAGCTCACTAATTCGGTTGACAATTAATAAAAACGCATCTTGTCTCTGAGAAGATTGTTAAAAATTTAATAGATAAACATACATTTGTTCATCTAAACTAAGAATATAAATGCGGAACATACCTCCAGCCATTGCCTCAGAAAAGAAAGCTCAAGAACACTAGAACTAAAATAAGAACTAGAATATGAGTACTTCTAGCCTTTGGTTTCTCATATAATCTGATGGTGTTTGCTTTTAGGTGATGAGAAACAAGATCTAGGGACTCATATTTATAACAACCTTGAGGGCACCACTCCATCAATGGTGACACAAGTTACAAATGGAGAAATGAATACACATAATGTAGCTTAATGAATTTTAAAGGGCTCTAAATGTAGGAAAACAAAACTGAAATTTGACCATCAAATAAGACATCAATTGGGATTAATTGAATTAAAACATAAAAAACTTACAAAGATTTTTTTTTTTTTCGTAAACAGAAGTTTGCATTGAAATAAAAGAAGGCAGTACAGAGTTCAGGATGTCTCCATCCACAAATCCAAAATTACAAGAGAAGGCTACCCTATACCACGGGGTGTATAGACACCCATACAGTCCGACAAAAAAGGCAATACAGCAAAATATGGGCAGCTAGAAAAAGAAGTAAAATCACAGCAAGATAAAAGAGCTTGGCCAGCAAGAGCATCAGCAACTTGGTTTCCTTCTCTAAGAACATGTGTAATCCTGTATGCATTAAATTCGCTGAGGGATGACCTGCAAAAGGATATCATAGGGGCAAGGTGATGTGCAGAGTTCAAAGAAAAATCTGTGAGCAGCTTAATGAGAATTTTACAGTCCGACTCTATCCATAATTTCTCCACATTCAAGGTTTTTGCAAGCTTGATGCCCAGGAGTATACCCCAACACTCAGCTAATAAAATGTTACCAACACCTAAGAATTGTTGGTATCCAATTCTCCAATTTCCTAGATGATTTCTAATAACACCACCTGCAGCCATGGAGTTTGTCGTAGGATCGTATGCTCCATCGGAATTTAGCTTAAGCCATTCTTCTTCTGGAGCAGACCACCTAATGAGGATAGGTGTATTAATTAGGGGGGGTTTCTCAGAAGCTGTGGCAAGGAAAAAGAACTCTGTAGCATAACCGAGGGCCTCTTTGAAGATATTTTGGGGAAAAATTGGTGCATTTTGGAAGGCTTTCTTGTTTCTAGCGATCCAGATGCTCCAAATGCAAGAGATAAAAAATGTTCCGAAGGGAATATGAAATGATGAGAGGCTGTCGCTACATGCCCAAGTCTTGATCCAAGTTGCAAAGTTATGGGAAGAGCTGAAGAAATCAGTAGGGGGATGGCAAAAAGTCCAGATAGAGATGGTTACACGACACTCTTTGAAGATATGTTCAGCAGTTTCATTTTCTGCCCCACAAAGAACACACAGGGGATTTACATTAATCCCACGGTGAGCCAGAAAAGAGTTAGAGGGGATAGCGTTGTGACTGATAAGCCATAGAAAGAATTTTTGTCTGGGATGGCAAGGAAGCTTCCAAATCCATTTTGACGAGGTTGCTGTGTTAGCAGTGGGAGAGCTCTTTCCGGAGATGAGTTGGTAAGCAGATTTGAGAGTGAAAGCTCCATTGGAGTTGGGTTCCCAACTCAGTTTGTCTTCTTGATGTCCAAGGGAGTTTCTGGGGGTACCAATCATCATTTGGACGGTCTCACGGGGGAGGGAATAGGGGAGAAGTTGCCAAATCCAATTCCCTGCTTCATCAAGAATATCTGCAACTTTTAAATTTTCGGCATTGAGAGGGAGAGGACCTGATATATAGCTTCTAAGGGGGCCAATCGGAAGCCATTTGTCTAACCAAAAGGATGTTTGTTGGCCCGAATGAATGATATGAATGGTGCCCTTTTCCACCACCACTTTCCCTCTGCTAAGACTTTTGCACAGGAGAGACTTGTTATTTTTGATCATGGACCGATAGAAGGAGAATTTAGCCCAAGTTGAGTTTGGTTCATTTCTCATGCGCCAGTAAAGCTTTCCTAAGAAGGCTTGGTTTCTCTCAAAAGTTTTGAAGAAACCAAGGCCACCCTCATTTGTGTCCATGGTCAAGGTGTCCCATTTGATTAAGTGAATCTTTTGGTTGCCACTTGTTGCCCTCCAAAAGAAGTTTCTAAGACATTTATCAATATCCTCACAGAGACCTTTGGGGAACGGGAGGGATTGCATATAAAATGCAAGAAGAGAGGAGCAGACAGTACGAATGAGAGTAGCTTTGCCCATAGGAGAGAGGTATTTTTGATTCCAGGAGCAGCATCTGTTTTGGATTTTTTCTAGGATGCAACGGAAGTCTTGTTTCTTGGTAGAAATTCCTAAAGGTACTCCTAGGTAGCTACCTGGGCTGTTTGCTTCTCTAAAGCCCAAACGTGAACAAGCTAAAGCTTTGAGGGTGGTGGTGGTATTTGGGGAGAACCAAATGGAAGATTTATATTGGTTAATGCTCATGCCAGAAGCAGCCATAAAGGTTTTTAAAGTGAGATCAATGGCTTTGATGGATTTTTTATTAACCTTTGCGAACAAGAGGACATCATCTGCGTACAACAGATGTGATATAGAAATATCTTTGACTTTGACTGGGGTCCACAACTTATTGTTCACTTTTGTGTTTATCATTTGTGTGAGGGCTTCCATTCCTAAAATGAACAGATAAGGTGAGATGGGGTCTCCTTGACGTATACCTCTTTTAGGGGAGAAGGGGGATGAGGTACACCCATTAATGATGAGAGAGTGTTGGGACGAGGAAAGACAGGAATGAATAAGGTTAATCCATTTAGGGGGGAAACGAAAAAGATTAAGAATATTACAGAGGAATTCCCACCGTATTTTGTCATATGCTTTCTCCAAGTCCAACTTAATCATCATCCATCCATTAGAGTCCCCTTTCTTCTTCTTGTACATGTTAGAAATCTCTTGGGCAATAATAGTATTATCACTAGGATTTCTGCCTGGAATGAATGCCCCCTGGTTGAAAGATATAAGATGTGGAAGCGTTGCCTTTAGCCGTTTTACTAGGATTTTAGTGACAATTTTATAAATGGTGGTACATAGGCTAATAGGGCGCAGATTGTTGACTTCAGAAGGTTGGGAAATCTTTGGGACAAGGCATATCAAAGTCTTGTTCCATTCCAAGGGAATGATATCGTTGACAAAACTTTGTTGGATATCTTTGCACACTAAAATGGAAACGGATTCCCAACATTTTTGGAAGAATTCGGGTTGAAACCCGTCTATACCTGGAGCTTTATCAGGTTTGAGGTCCCAGAGGGCTTCCTTGATTTCAATGGGAGAAGGGGGATCCGCAACTAGATGGTGAGCTGATCCTCTGAAAGAGATGGAGTCAGGGGGAAGAGGTTGTAGAGGTTGTAAGGAGTCAGGGGAGAAAAGATTTGAGAAGTGGTTTTCTATGTGGTGCTTTATATCAAGTGGGTTAAAAAACCAGTTTCCCAGATGATCTTTGATAGCAGAAATCCTGTTTTCCCTCCTTCGTTTCATGACTGAAGCATGAAAAAATTTTGTGTTTGCATCACCCAGGTTAAGCCAATTGATTCTGGATTTAGACGCCCAAAACTGCTCCTCCATGCGTAGAATATTCAAGAATTCTATGTTGAGATCTTTTTCTAGCTTTATGAGGAAAGGATTGGGGGAAAAAGCCAGGGCACGTTGTGTTCCTTCGATTCTACGCAACAGTTTACTTTTATTTTGAAAAATGTTACCAAAGCATGATTTATTCCATTGGACAGCTTCATTTTTAAGAGAAGTGAGAGCTTCAGAGGAAGAGTAGGAAGAAGTCCAAATCTCTTTTGAGAGCTGCAAAAAACCAGCTTGATTTAACCAGATTCTTTCACACCTAAAAGGACGGGGGCCAATGGAGGAAGACATGGGGTGTGTATTTAGAAGGATGGGGTTATGATCAGATTTAACCCTTGGGAGATGAGTAACTAAAGAGGATGGGTACAGTGACAACCATTCAGCATTCCCAAGGAATCTATCTAGGCGTTTAAGAATCAGGTCTCCGTTGGATCTTTTATTAATCCAGGTATACTTGGGCCCAGAGAAACCCAAATCAGAAAGGCCACAAGTATCAATGCATTGTCTAAAATCCGCTATTCTAGACCTACAAGCATCCCTAGAGCCCCATTTTTCAGAAGGACAAAGCACCTCATTGAAATCACCACACACTAACCAAGGGATACTAACATGTGAGGCTATGTTAATCAGGTTTTTCCACAAAAATTTTCTTCTTTCTCTGATCGGACTGCCATATATGAAAGAAAGAAGAGCAAAGGAGTTTTGACTAACCTCAGCAATGGCATAGATTTCTTGGAAAGTCTGCCCGTCTATGCGCATATTAACTTCGTCACCCTTCCAGAGCAGCCACAAACCCCCAGCATACCCCATAGGGTCAACTTTGCAGTGATGTGAGAAGCCAAGAGAGTTGATGATGGAAGTAGCTCTATCCCCTCCCACTCTTGTTTCCGTAAGAAGGACTATGTTTGGCTGGTGACGTCCAACAAGGTCCATAAAGGCACGGCGGAATTCAGAGCTTGCAGCTCCTCGAACATTCCATGCTAATATGTTTAAAGGCTTCATAAATGGTGTGTATGAGCAGAAGTTCTGACCGGTACTAGCTTCACTATCGTCAGATATGTCATCTTCCTCCAAATATTTATGAAGGTCTGATTCCCATTTTGTGAAGGGGTCACAAAATATTTCATAGTCCAGGGCACCCGCTTCGATCCTCATTTGAGCAGTACCCTGTATTTTTGCAGCTTTTAGGTTCCACCCGCCTCTTATGAAGACTCCGTTGTTGCGGTTCCACAGCAGTGTTTCCGTGACTGGGTTTACTGCCATTATTTTCCTGCTGATGAGTTGGTCTAAGATGTGCTCCCTGAAATCTGCATGTTGTGGAGTTGGGTGCCATATTCTCGCTGGGGGTAGAACCAAGAGCATTCCGTTGCGCAGCAAAGCTTCCATGTAGATCTTCATCTCCACATTGGTGATGTTTTGGTATAGGGCGTCTACTACTAACGAAGCCCAAGTCTCCATCCACATATCTTGTTTTGTCACAGCAACCATCAAGTTTTCCCATACCTTTAGGGGGTACACCAGAAGAGATTGTGGGTGGTTGGACATCTCGTGGTTGCACCGGTAATTGTTCCACACCCCAGAGTTCAATCGTGATGGTTGGATGAACTGACCGGTGAAGCGGCCTAAGTTTGGGATTATGACTGGGTTCTTGGGGAGGGTTGCAAAGCTCTGGCGAAACGCGTTTCTGGCTCTGATAATGTGGCGCCGAACAGCCAGCCTTCGTTGATGGTGAATCACTGATTGGGGGTTCCGGTTCTGAGGCATTTTGCGTGCAAACTTGATTTTGGGAGCTAACAGTGAGAGAAGGGGTTGGGTCCGTGACTACAGAGGAAGGATGTTGTTGTTGATGTGCACTATGGTTTGGAACAATGTTATCGGCTTCTCCTAAAAACAGATCCCTGTTTCCCATCGCTGCTAGGTTTAGTGATTGTCTCAGTTTGACGCTGTCAAGGATCAGCAGGGGGTGATAGTATCAGGAATTGAGCATATCGGGGGAGAGCTGAGAATAGAAAGGGGTAGAAACGAGGTTTTTTGGTTATCAGAAGGAGAGAGTGAAAGAGGTAAGGAGGGAGGTGGAGGGGCGAGGGTAGTGTTTAGGCATATGGAGATTTGATGATCACGATTTTTCCAGTTGTTAGGGTTTTGGTCTGTAGGCTTAGGGAGATTTTGACACGTGGCTGGGTTGTACGGGATGATAGCCAAGTCAGAAATTTTCTCTGGCTCAAAGAATCGTTTCTTCTTAGCTGTATCACGTGCCTCTTGCGTGTTTATCTTTTGCATCTCTGTCTCCTCGATTCCTTCATCATAAGTTCCAGACGAGCTAGGGTCGGTACGGTTTCCTGAAGATGTACTTTGCATCAGATCCGTATCAACCAGAGGTTTTTTCCCTTTGACTTTTCCTTGTGTCCCTGGTGCTACCTGTGGCTTTGGGTAATTCTGGGCAGTAGGTGACGAAGGCAGGGGACGTTTTTTGTGCTGAAAAGGGAAATTTGGGTTTGAATTTGAATTTTGCTTTGGGTGTGGGGGGTGCAGGTTATTTCTATGTGTCGGGTTCCTTATGTGGGTGGTCGGAGCTCTTCTCGCCGCCTTACAGATTGTGGAGGTGTGGTCAGAGCCACCACATTTGTGACAGAAACCCAAATTCCCCTCATAGACTATACTCTGTGCACAGTCATCAATCGTTATTTCTGCAGGTAGTTCCTTTGCAAGATCAGCTAGAATACAAATTCGCGCATAGTTCGCTTTGTGGAGGTTGTGAGTTACTGAGTCAGATGCTAGGAACACACCGATAGTGTTACCGATAAGTCTGAGTATATTTGGTTCAAAGAACTCAATTCATACTGAAGTTCTTCTATAATTGCCAATATCTTATTCCTTTAACCCGATTGGTTAGAGAAAGTGTCATTACTCATGAGGGAAAATTAACTATTGTCGCTAATTAAGTTTCTATATGATTTTATAATTGTTGTTGCATGCATTTTATAATGATCCAAATTTAAAATTAACTATTGTTGCAAATCGTAGCTCCAAAAAAGCTAAAAAAAGATTTCTTTTTGCATGAAAATCCAATCAAAAGAGATCATTTAGACAAAATAAAAGATTCATGGATTGATGTTTTGTCACTTTATAAAAAGTACAAAGAATTTTTCACTTTACCATAGAAGTTTTAGTTAATCATTAACACACAAGTAGAAATCATCTGTTCTCTTAATTATCAACAAGTAAATAGAGAATTGTTGAAGAAAAAGAAAGTGATGCATGCATTCATAAAGATAGCAAAAGGAGAAGGAGAAATTATATAGACCAAAGAGAGAATCTTTGTGACGCTCAGCCATGATCTCTTTTTCAAAGCAAGCATATCTGCATATGGCATCCTTTGGAGTATTGTGAAATGAAGTGACCTTTTTTAAAAAAAAATAATTACTAGATGTGCTTATTTATTTATTTATTTATTTTATGATTTAAATTAAAAAAAAATGATTGCTGTATGAAACGAAAATTCTTGTAATAAAAATAATTTTTTAACATAAAAATCTTCAAATATAAAATATTATCTATAATTAAAAATTCAAATATATATTGATCTAACCAAGTATGGGTTAATATATGAAGTGACTTTCATGTCATTTATTGCACAATGCTAAATATCAGTTTGGTGGTTAATTATATTACCACCAATTGATACCTTAAATGACTAATGACATGATTTTGGATGGCAATATCGTTTGCTTCCGATGACCAATAATTTTGTCCCTATAGAACGATTCGATGGTTAAATGCAATTTCGCCACTAAAGGAATCATCGGTGAAGCGATATAGGCGACAAACTGAGTGGCAAATTTTTTTGCTAGCGAAACGCTTTCAAATTTGTAGCGAAATTTTGATTTTTAGTAGCGAGTTCTTTTGCCACTAAAAACCCTTTTTTTTGTATTGATAAATTGTTAACGATAAATTATTACATGACCAGTGACTGACTTTTCTTTTCTTTATTTTGGGATAATTATATCTCCAAAATTTCACATTCGTATCATTATATCCCCGAAACTTTATATTTTGTGTTGGCCAAAGTACACTTTTGGTCCTATAACTATTTTTATTGCACTTTAAGTCTCATATCTTATATATGCTCAGGTTCTAGATTTGGTCCCATGTTACACTTTCGGTCTCATATCTTTTGGTTAGGTTGCAGAGCGGATCCCACATTTTTAGTAAGGTGGGACTGACGATGACACTTTTCACAAAGATATGAGACCAATTATGCAACATGACCAAAAGATATGAGACAAAAATTGATACGGAACCAAATTTACAACTTGAGCAAAAGATATGAGACTAAAAATGCAATAAAAAAGTTATGGAACTAATTTGAGACCTTAGCAAAAGTTATGACACCTAAAGTGTACTTTGATCTTAGCTTTGTGTTAATTTTACTCAAAAAGTATTGATATTAGCATGCCGTCATCATTTTGGGTTAACAATTTAGATGTCATTAGGTCTTAATTAAGGTACGTACAATTAAGACAAATATAAAATTTTAGGAGTACGATTAACAACAACAGAAATGTAGAGATACAATTAAGACTTACCTCATAATATAAGATTGGAGATGCTTTAACCAAAACATAGAACAAAGAGAGAAAGCCATACATAATTAATTAATTAATTAATTAATTAATTAGTCTTGTTTAGTTATGTTTTTTTAAAAAACAAAAATTGGTTCTTAAAAATAACAAGTTGAAAAAAGTTATTTGATGACTTAATTTTTTAAGATAATTTTAAATGGGTAAGAAAATAAATTTTATTTTAAATGTTTAAGAGGTAAAAATAAGGCTAATATATTTTTGTACTTTTGGAACAAAAAAAAATGTAAAGAATTAATTTTTATTAATAATATTATATACTCATTTTTTATACAAACAAACGGGAGGAGCTTAGTGGTTGATGGTCGCTTTTGCCTTGGGTTCGAACCAACACTTCTATTCAAGGTTATTAAAACCGGACCGGACGTTGAACCGGTCGAGGGAGGGGTTCAAGGTTCAATGGTCCAACCGGGGTTCAACCGGGGTCGGACCGTTCATTAAATAAATAAATTAATTTTTGGATGAAAATAAAATGGACTCTATAAGTTGGGGACTCAAATGAGTAATTTGATGAAATGAAATAAATGTAACATGTGTATTAAGTTCCTTTGACCTTCACCGGTTCACCCTCTCTCTCTAACTCTAAGGTCTCCTTCTTTCTCTCACACACTTAATTTCTTTAGACCGCAGTTTTCAATCCACCTTTCTCTTTCTTCTTTTCCCAAGGCAAAGCAATCAATTTTTTTCTCTTTCTCCTATCACCCACGATATTCTCTCTCTTTCTTTTTCAACTCTTCACTACTTCACTTAATCTCACTTTTCTCTTTCCTCTAGAACTCTCACAATCCTTTCTTCTCCAACTCTTCGTCTTCCGAATCTCTTCATCGCACCCTCCTTCCTCGCAACTCACCGGCTTCCTCCGATAATGGTACTCATTGATTCCGGCGACGAACTCCGGGACCACAAGCTCCCTTCCGATTCTCGCTCTCCTCCCGGCGGCCCTGCACGGATTCCTCGAGATGCGCGCGGCTCAAGTGCTGTAATGGAACTTGCGGTAAGCCCGAGTCGGTAAGGAAACTCCAGAAGCGTGCTCAAGTGCGGCAGAGGCAAGGTTTCGCCTGAACAGGCCGAACCCCTCAAACCGCCGGTTCATGGCGATTTTGGCGGTTCAACGCCGGTTCAAGCGGTTTTCGTCTCGTTCTCTGCATGACCAATTTTCTCTGGGACTCGGACCGGACTGGCCAGCGATTCACGGTCCGACCGGCCGGTCCGGTCTGGTTTTGCTAACCATGCTTCTATTACTAATATAATCATGTCAATCCAAAACAAAATATATCTATACTAATTTGAATGTGTATATATAAAAGATGTGATGAACGACTAATAAATTTACAAATTTAAAATTTTAAAATTATATTAGAAACTTCTTTAAAAACAAACAGAATTAGTAACTCAAAAATCTCAAATTCCTATGTCTATAATTCTAAATATTATGGTCAAAGTCACGCCAAAAGTGCATGGTAAAGGGAGGCCAAAAAGACATAAAAATCAAAATGTTAGTGTTACGTAATGGGATCAAATGTGTTGACCATTGACTGTCTTTAAAGTTAGTAAACTAATAGTTTGAATAAAAAAAAAAAGCTAGGAAGCACAAGAATATCATTTTACATTTTTGCATGCAAATATTCTTAGCTCTCTACCTTTTGCAAAGTGCGCTGTCGTCTTCTTCATGCAAAACAAATATCCATCTCTCAATTATTTTGGTCCTCTTTTCTTCAATTTAATTAATAACAAAAAAATTAAAAATCATATATATCTATATATATATATATATTAATCAATACGCACTAATAATTCACAAGTCTAAAATATAAAAATAGCAAAGTTTATTAAATTTTTCCCCACTTTCCACTTCTTCAAGACCCGGTTATTTTTTTTTCCCCACTAAGGCACTAAGCATATATATGTAATATGTTCCTATTCTTTTGTTGTAATGATATTGTGAAACGCATTGTTTGTTTATTAAATATATGACATAATCACAAATTAAAATATGCAAGAGAAGTTAATGGACGTAGTTGTCATGGCTGCGATGATTGATATGGATATGTGTTGTTTAATTTTTGTTTATTTAATTTCTTCATTTAGTTAATTTACATGAAATAGAAATGGATGCTTGCGTGAGGAACCACTCATTTTGGTTGTCTTTTTCACGCGTCTATTTCTCATTCCATTATACCTTATTATGAATAGACAAACCACATAATGAACCATCATTTTTCATTGATTTCACTCTATTAATTAATTTCTTTCACATAAATATACAAATATAGAATTAATTACAACTTTCTATTTTAGTACGTGTGTGTGTATGTATATATATAATGGTCTGAGATTAATATTATCTGATTACATGCACTTTATAGTAACATCAACACATAAAAATTAATGGTTTCACAAGATTTTTTTTATGGACGAATTTTAAGAAATTAATAAAGTTGACATTCCCATATATGTAATGGTCCATGTATTGAACTACATGCACATCACTTGCTTATTAGTTTCCATCATTGAATCTTAAAAAAATAAAAGGACATAAAATAACAATTTTAGTTATTTTAAATTCCTCAATAAAAGTTGTAAAAAAATATGGCTGTGGAGTTAAAGGGAGAGAGGTATAAGTATAGTTGACTGCAATCAATGTTATATTATATCCAATAAATGTATTATGTGACGTAAAGAAGGATTGTGCCAAAAAGAAAATAAGAATGCTTTTTTTGGTTGCCTATCCAATATTTGAGGTTTTATCCAACTAACTCAAATTCGATCTGCCTTACACACACATAATTATGGTGAGAGATTTTTTTTTTAAAATGAATAACTATATTCAGAAAATTTTAAATTTTAAACAATGATATCAAACTACTTAATATTTAAACAAACTTTTTTTATATATATATAAATAAGACTCCTTTACCAATTGCTAGTTTGAGCATAGAAGGTTGCGGAGAATCCACCAAGCTTCGTTTCATATATGACTCAAATCATATACCTCAAGTCCTCAACCTTATCCACATGGAATTAATGCTTAAAGAAACCATCAAATCATACATACCTATATATATACATACACACACGTATCTAAAATATATATATATTTATATCTTATACTATATTATATTATATATCTGAGAATTTTTATAGTCGGTTAAAAAAAATTTAATTAAAAATTATAAAAAACTAAAAGACTAACATGTGGACAGGTAATGGAAGAGAGAAAATCATGTGAGCATATAATGAGAGAGAAATGCTAAATGAGATTAATAATTTCCCACAACTTTAAATTAATAAATTTATAATAAAAAATAAAAAAAAATTTAACTATAAAATATATTGAAAGTAACTTTTTTTGTATTTTAAAATTATTAAATTTAAATTAATATTTGTATGTCCGTTAGGATAGACAAAGCAACTAATATATATATATATATGTACACACACGTATTAGTAATTAATTTGCATGCTTTAAAGGGCATATAAATATTATTTTTAAATTTAAATTTGTAAATTACATTATTTTATTATTTATAATAATAAATTTAATCTAAAAGCAATGAAAAGTTTATTGTTGTACAATATTTTAATAATTTAATTTTCAATTTTAATATTTGTTTGGCCTAATTTCAATTTTAATATTGAAAACAATGTTTATGTAAACTGTACACGAGATCCACTAATATATATATATATATATTAATTTTAAAGAAATGAGTTCATTTTTCATACTGAATATATATAGAAATATTTTTTAGATTTAATATTTAGTACCTTTTGAATAATTTTTAACAATTATCGTTTATTTTATTTCAAAAGAATGCGTATAAGAATTTCATATCCAACTTATCAATCATATGGGAGAAAAATCATAAATAATTAAGTTACTTGCATGTTCCACTGTGAAAGTAATAACAACAAAAGCATCAATAATAAAAAGAATAGGCTAAAGTAAACTTTTGGTCCCATAACTTTGGCAAAAGTCTCAATTTGGTCTCATAACGTTTTTTTGTTGCAATTTTGATCTCATAACTTTGGCAAAGGTCTCAATTTGGTCCCATAACTTTTTTTTGTTACAATTTTGGTCCAATAACTTCTAAAAACATCTCATCATTGGTCCCAAGGTGATTTCAATCCATCCCATAACTTCACCCATATTTGCCACGTCATCATCCAACTCAGTATATCAGATCATTTTTAACGACGGATAATGGATGGAAATCTGTTTGGGACTGGTGAGACGTTTTCAAAAGTTATGAGACCAAAATTGTAACAAAAAAAGTTATGGGACCAAATTGAGACCTTTGCCAAAGTTAAGGGACCAAAATTGCAACAAAAAAAAATTATGAGACCGAATTGAGACTTTTGCCAAAATTATGGGACCAAAAGTGCACTTTAGCAAAATAATAATATTACCTTTTTTTTTTTGTCTTCTATAATATTACTCAAAAGCTACAATCTGTTACTGGCCAGACTGAAAGCTACGAGCCCATAATCAGAATTGTAGTTTTGTAATTTTGATACCTCTTTGGGCCTTATGCAGCAAAAGACATGAGGCCCACTTAAACCATATGCTGGAGATTTTTCCAATTTCCCTATAAATATAAACATAGGCAAGTAGGCAAGGCAAGGCTAGAAACCTTACATTAAGGAAAAAAAATTAAAGGGAAAATAATAATGAAAATAAATATATAAATAAATAATAGACCCATTTTTGGCAAATAATGCATGGTACAGCCTTACTGATTATTTTTGGAAGAAGAAAAAAAGAGGGGAAAAGAAAAGGCTTTAATGGTACTGATTATTTTTCTTAAAAGAAAAACACATTCTTATCATTTAAAACTAGAACTTTTCTTCATTGGGAGTTTTAAAGAAGGGTGGGATTATTAATAGAGTGAGAATCGATGAAATGAGGGTGGAGTGGGTTCATTAAACCAGTCTTTTAATTGAGATTTTAATAAAAAGATAATGATAAATCGCAAATGTTTGAATATTATAATATTGTGAGCAGAATGATGTTGTTTAAATTATGAAATTCTTGATAATACCTTTATAAAGAGCAAACACATGAATTTTAAAATATGAAAGGAAGGGTAAATTTGAATAAAGAGAAAACTATAATTGTTAACATATAAAACAATTTCAATCATATAATGGAAAACTTTCTTATTCTCCTTTTCCCACATATGGATTTTATTACCTCACTTGGTAACATCATTCCCATGATTAAGTTATGCAGTTTCCTTCGTGGTCCCAAATTTTGCACTCTGAAAAAGCTTAAGTTGACAGTACACACAACAGCTGCTTTAACTCAAGATTTTAGTCTATCTTAATCATACACATGCATGATAGGATAATGTGATTAGCCAAAACAACACAAAACAACAAAAAAGATGGATCACCTCATCACAGCACCACAAAGACGACTCAAGTTAAGGTGAGAGAGATCTTTCATTGCCAAATAAAGAATAGGAAAAAGAATACATGTTGAATTCATTTGGTCCACAATTTGTGATTTAGACTTACGTACCTCGAAAAATGAGGCTAAGGCGCCAAGCATCTCCTCTGAATAAGTAACTATATCTTTTCGCATTGAGTTACACAGCATTCTATACAACGAGGCAGAGTGATAAGTAGGGACAAAACACAGGTGGAATTTTTAAGATGATTATTATCAACTTCTCTAATAGATACATATGCATGCAATTGCGAATTGCAAGGAAATAAAGAAAATATGATGATATGATGCTTTTGGGAGGAGAGAGAGAGAAGGAGTTGCAGCTCTTTTGCAATGACTAATGAGTGGAGGATGTATATGTATTAATGTGACGGAGGTTAGCTACATCGGGAAACCTACCTGTCAATTAATTTTAATCCCTCATTTTTGAAATTACTAATTTAGATATTGAGTTATTTTGTGGCCGAATTTAAATGATATACTTAACAATCATATGTTTGATTAGTCTATCAAATTTTATCATACTTATTTTAAATTGGAGACATATTAAATATTTGATAATAAAAAAGTTTCTTTAGGGATTTTCCCCTATTTGTTAAAAACCTTATCTATATAAAACATGATAACTCTAATATGTATAACCTTCTGAAGTCATCTCTTTGCCAAGGTTTAATTTCTTTAGCTCCTTTGAGTTAATAAATTTACATATATTATTTTTATCTATTGCTACCAATTTATTTTAGGGATTTATTATTTATATAATTTGTTTAATCCTTAATTTTCTGTTCGGGAAGTAAATTTTTTTTCAAAAGAAATTACATTAAAAAAATTTATTTCTAAAAATTTCTCATTTTTGGACCCTTTTGAAAATATTTAAAATGTTTCAGGAATTTCCATAATTTCTTATTCTTCTGAACCTGCATTTAAATAGCAAATTAACTCCCCTAACTTTCTGAAATTAGAAAAAGACCCCACCACCGTTCTAAAACCCAAATCGACTCTTCCTCCTCGTTCACTTCTCTCCCTCGTCTATAACCCATTCTCTAGGGGTGAGCAAATGAGACCGCCAACCCGCGAGCCTGCATAAACTGACCCAACCTGCAGCCGCAGGCTGGGTTGGTTCGGGCTCGCAGGTTGGTTTGGTTTTAAAAAAATGAACCCGCAGATATTCGGGTTGGGCTACGGGTCGAAGGATTTTAAACCCAACCCGACTCACGAGCCCGCATAAATATATAATATGTATATATTTTTAATATTATCTTATATTATATGGCTCCACCCCCTTCTGGTAGTTAGTCTTTAAAACTATAGTATAACATAAATTAATTTAAACATAATACATAATAAAATATATATATATATAAATAAAATTGCCCCACATTCATAGAAAATTGGCCCACGTTCATTCTTATGTAGAAAAAAAAGAAAATCACCCATGTTCATTTTTATTAAGTCAAAATTTTTAATTAGTCCCAAATGTATCAGGAAATTTCAAATTGGTCCCAAACTTACTCATTTATCAATATAAAAATTTTATGTAATCTTTAACTTTAAATCAATTCAAACATTACATGCAACGGGCACACCAAGCCCCTAGTATAATATATGAATTCATGTCAGCCGCACATTGTATGTCAAAATAAAAACTCAGCCGAACATTATCCTCTCACTCACTTTACCCTACTTACCCTAATTTTTGCAATTGACCTTCACGCTCCTCAGCCGCTAGCTCGTCCTTCCTGTTCTCTTCTTCAAAGTTCAAACATCAAACCCTAGCTAGTCGATCCTTTCCTCTTCTCAGTTCTCTCCACAAAATCGTGAAGTCGTCGTTCCATTCCTCTTCTGAAGTTCGCTCGTTTCAGAGTTCGATCGTTTTGAAGTTCGCCCGTTCTGAAGTTTTGAAGTCTGAAGCCCGCTAGTTCTGAAGTTCCTCTTCTCAGCGTCACTCATTCTGAAGGTATATGATTTCGTTTTCGTTTTCATATTCTGCTCTTGATTTCGTTTTCATTTTCGTTTTACTTTTCATATTCTGCTCTTGATTTCGTTTTTGTGTTTTTGTGTTAGCCTTCTCCATTTCGTTTTCGTGTTAGACTTCAGTTAAGTCAGGCAGATTCCATTTGTGAATCTCTGATCGTCAGGGATATCTAACATATTCGTTGCAATCTGGAGTCCCTTTATCTCTATTTTCATTTACTTTCATTTTTGGAGAACAATTTATTCGTTATACTTCTGTTTCATCTAAAATAAAATGTCTTCTTCCACATGAAAGGTAGATTTCATTTCACAAAAAGCTACTAAACCTTGACCAGAAAAAAAGGAAAAAAATGTTATCATGTAGACCTGATGGTGATACCTTTTCGCCAGTAGAAAGGATGTCTTCATTTTATCCATTGCCTGTGAGCTGAGAGATTTTACTGTACTCATATCACCAAACAAATATGAATATATATGCTACCCGTAAATCGTCAAGAATGCTGTTGATAAACTACGGGACAATAAAAGATGTGAGTAGACTTGGGTGGAGGTGCTCTAATTAGTTGTTAAAAACATAAGTTACCTTGTTAAAAAGAGATTCTGCTCTTGACTTCGAAAATTAATTAGCAGTTAACAATTAATGCTTGTTTATTTTATTTTAGTGATGTTTGATAATGGATATGTATGCTTTTGTTTATTTTATTTTAGAGATGCTTGGGACTTCAAAGGTTCAAGAAGCTTAGAGGATGGCCAAGCTATGATGACAAGTAGGGGTGAGCGCGGGTTGGGTTGGGGCGGGCTGAGGGAAAATCCCAGCCCAACCCGCACATCAATATGCGGGTTGGGTTGGGTTTTGCATTTTAAAAAATTCAACCCGAACCAACCCAACCCGCAAAGCTGCGGGTTGGGTTGGGTTGAACCTGCAGGTTGAATTTTTTTTTTTTAAACAATAAAATAACATATTCTTTTTCAACTTTTTAGGCGGAGTGCATCATATATAATATAGAGTAAACTAACAATTTGGTCTTTGAAAGATTGAAATATACAATTTAGTCCCTGAAAGATCAAAATTTATATTTTATAGTTCCTGAAAGATTAAAACGGTAAACTATTTAGTCCATAAAAGGACTAATTAGTATACCACTTTGATTTTTAAGGATTTAAATTATACATTTCAATATTTTAGGGATCGAGTTGTTAACTCAGTGATCTTTCAGAGACCAAATTGTTAGTTTATTCTATAATATATTATATATTATTAAAATTAATTATAAAAATATATATATTATATATATATTTGCGGGTTCGTGGGTTGGGTTGGGTTCATAAACCTCCAACCCGCAGACCAACACACAGGTGTGCGGGTTGAGAATTTTGAACCCAACTCAACCCGGCCCGTGACTGCGGGTTGGGTTGGTTTTTGCGGGCTTGCGGGTCAGGATGCTCACCCCTAATGACAAGGATGACCAAGTTGTTCTGTTGGAAAACTTGCTGTTGGTTTTTGTAACATGAGAAGTGTAGTTAGTATCATGACTTGGAACTCTAGTGTCAAGCCTAGAATATATGTTGTTTTTATGTAAAAAGTTTGTTGGATATAGGCTGTTAGAGTGTTATGTTTATGCCCATTTCCAGTACAGCTCTCTTTTAAGTTTTAATTTAGATGATATATGTATGGCTAGAGTTGCATATGATTGGGCTAAATTACGATGTATTAACCTTTAATCCTTTTAGATTGGTATTATGTGCAGATTTTCATTCATGCAGCAGTTTTTTTTTAAAGAAAAAGAGTCAACCCGTAGGTTGACCCAACCCAACCCGCAGGCCCGCGGGTTGGGTTGGTTCGGGCTGAAATGAAAAAATTTTGAAACCCAACCCAACCCAACCCGCAGATTGTTGTGCGGGTTGGGCTGGAAAAATCCCTCAGCCCGCCCCAACCCGTACTCACCCCTAATTAAAATTTTCAAAACGAGGACAAGGAAATCAGAAATCAGATTTATATCAAGTCCAACTATCTCAAAATCTCAAAACCCTATTTCTACCTATCTTTTTTTCTTTTGGTGAGCAACAGCGCTAAAAAGCTCACAAACAAAAAAGCAACAGAACAAGGCCCAAAAGAGAAGCCCAACAACAATAAACAAAAAATAAAACCAAGCCTTAAACCTAAAGGCTCGAGCCTCTTCCACACCATCAATCTAACAGCCCCTTGCAGGTCCGAACCATGCTCACTCTTCTTACTGATTTTGTTAACCAGGATGAGCGAATCGCATTTCACTTCTAATCTTTCAATAATTCCCCAGAAATCTAGTCTCCATATTCGTCTCTGAGCGAGAGAATCCATTTTCACGGCACCGTCTGAGGATTTTTTTGGAACTCTCTGTAAGTTCGGCTTCGTCTCATCAGGGCTTCGGGTTTCTTCTTCTCTCCATATTCCCTTTGTGCTTCCATTTTCGTCTTCCCTGCAACAGTGAGTTACTTTTTTTTTTTTTTTTTTTTTTTTTTTTTTNCTTTTTTTTTTTTTTTTTTTGCTTTAACTGTTCTTTCAAGTGCTTATTCTCGAATGTGAATGAGTAAGTTGTTGCAGCATTCTGTAATGTGAATGTTAGATATAAACCCAACCAGCTTGAGTCTTTTGTTTGATTGTATAGTCCTGGGATTTTGGGTTGGGGCGGGCTGAGGGAATTTTCCAGCCCAACCCGCACAACAATCTGCGGGTTGGGTTGGGTTTCAAAATTTTTTCATTTCAGCCCGAACCAACGCGGGCCTGCGGGTTGGGTTGGGTTGGGTCAACCTACGGGCTGACTCTTTTTCTTCAAAAAAACTGCTGCATGAATGAAAATCTGCACATAATACCAATTAGGGGTGAGCATCCTCACCCGCGAGCCCGTGAACCCGCAAAAATCAACCCAACCCGCAGTCACGGGCTAGGTTGAGTTGGGTTTAAAATTCTCAACCCGCACACCTGTGGGTTGGTCTGCGGGTTGGAGGTTTATGAACCCAACCTAACCCGCGAACCCGCAAATATATATAATATATATATTTTTATAATTAATTTTAATAATATATAATATATTATAGAATAAACTAACAATTTGGTCTCTGAAAGATCACTGAGTTAACAACTCGATCCCTAAAATATTGAAATGTATAATTTAAATCCTTAAAAATCAAAGTGGTATACTAATTAGTCCTTTTTATGGACTAAATAGTTTACCGTTTTAATCTTTCAGGGACTATAAAATATAAATTTTGATCTTTCAGGGACTAAATTGTATATTTCAATCTTTCAAAGACCAAATTGTTAGTTTACTCTATATTATATATGATGCACTCCGCCTAAAAAGTTGAAAAAGAATATGTTATTTTATTGTTTAAAAAAAAAAGATTCAACCCGCAGGTTCAACCCAACCCAACCCGCAACTTTGCGGGTTGGGTTGGTTCGGGTTGAATTTTTGAAAATGCAAAACCCAACCCGCATATTGATGTGTGGGTTGGGCTGGGATTTTCCCTCAGCCCGCCCCGACCCAACCCGCGATCACCCCTACTGGCATTCTCTTCCTCTCTATCTCAACTCCAGCCACCGTCGACCGCCACTACCACTACCGGCGACTACCGTCCAGCTACCACCGCCGCTCCTCCTTTTCTCATCTTCTCTAGGTGTGGTTTTGCCCTCTTTTCATCTCTTTTGGTCCCAGAGATCCAGTGTGGAGTCTGATGTTGGGAAGAAGTGTTTTTGCCTTTTAGGCAATAAAGTGATGCGTTTGCCATGGTCTGAGTAGGTTGAGTCTAAAGTGTTTAAGGCAATAAGGCGTGCCCTAAGGCATTTGCTTTAGAATGATGGGTTTGGGTGTCATCCATTGCAGTATTGCCTGATTAGATTGCATTTAGTATGACTTGATTGGTTAATAAGTCCATATTTTCTTGCTACAATTCACTAATCTTTCCTCTCCAGTCCCCGTTTCTCACTTTACTGGTTTAGCTTCTCTAACATATTATAATTCTTTTGTGAAGAAAAAGTAGACCTGGTGACTAAGTAATGGTAATGGAAGAACCAGATGAGGAGCTTGCTGAGCCATCTATTGCTCAGCAATTTGGTTGCCCTCTTTTCGTCTCTTTTGGTCCCAGAGATCCAGTGTGGAGTCTGATGTTGGGAAGAAGTGTTTTAGCCTTTTAGGCAATAAAGTGATGCGTTTGCCATGGTCTGAGTAG
>QANZ01021341.1:47966-67594 GCA_003254925.1 Chamaecrista fasciculata | reverse complement strand
TGGTGGTGGGTTCGTGGGATTTTCCCTTGTGGGTTCGCACCAATAGCGTCCGTGATTAATTATGTAATAATTAATCTAAATCTGTCCCTGGTCGATTGTTTTCGTGAGAGCGAAAATGAACTAAGACCAGCATGACCTCGGTGCATAGAGATGCATGCACTAGATGCTGGAACGAGAGTCATGGTGCCATTATGTAAAGGTTACAAGTTGCTGGACTGACCCGGAGAGTCCTGCATTGGTTTAGTCATCAGCTTGCCTCTCCTGTACGCCTGTCACGACACCTTAGACCTGAGGTCATCATTATTCCGGCGTTGCAGTTGTCAGACTTTGGCTTAGTCTAACGTTGCCCGTAGCAGGGTAGCCATAAGGGCTAAGTACGGGTTTGGTTGATTGCCATGCTGAGGAATGTGGATTGACCAAGATGAGATTTTGTCCCTCATTAGATGGGAGATATCTAACTGGCGCCCTCGATGAGTCTGTCCAAGTAAAGAGTGGCCACTCAGTAAATTGGGACTAACTCAGGAAATCGAGAAAGTTGAGGTTTGGATTATGGATGACTTTCATGTGCCTGATCCATGACCAAGATATCGTAGGACAATAGGGTCTATGAGAAGGAGGTACTAAGGTTAAGTCGTTTTTGGTAAAAACGATAACTCACATGTTTTGGGTAGTCGTGATAGCTTGCTAGAGTCCGCTCACGACTTGTAAGTCATAGGGATGACTTGCTGCCAACTTCACGTGAGGCCTGCTGGGTCACACATGAGCAGAATCAGGACACCGCTTAAAGGGACACGAATTAGGGTTAATTCGTGGGTCACTCCGGTGGCACAATTTAAGACATAGCAAAATGTCTGGGACATTAAGTCTTGTCTTAAATAATCTACAGTTGTGATATATTTAAATTTGTGGGACAATTTTAAATATAGTAATTGTTAAATAGTTAATAGGGATTAATTATTTACAATTATAATATTAGGGAAAAATAAATCAGATAAGATTCCTAAAAGTTAGGAGATTATTGATTTATAAAATTTCCCAATATTATTTGAGGGTGCGCCTCATTTTATTATTTTAGATTAATAAAATTGTTTTATTAATTTAAATCATGAGTTTGAATTCAAAAGATTTGATGAAGATATCAAAAGATTTGAATCTTAACTCAGGATCTTTGGGAAATCATGACTTCCTAAAATTAGGAAAGTTTTTGATTTATAAAATTCCAAAGGAATTATAGAGCATATGGCGCATGGCTTAAGTGGGTCCCAAGGGGAGATTTGATCTTCCAATTGATTCCCTAAGATTACAATTTGAATTTAAATTAAATATTATAGTAATATTTTAATTGTAAATTCAATTCATGAAGTCATATTATTATAATTTTAGAATTATAATAATGCTCTAAATATAATTATAAACCCAAGGGGCTAGGCGCCTAAGGGTGTGTGTGAATTCATTTGTGCGAATTTCGTCCTCCTTGTAGAGAGAGAGAGAAAATCGCCACCTTCAAGAACCCTAGCTCATTGAGTGAGAATTTTTGGCTCCCAAGTGTTGAGAGAGGAAAAATCGACTTTGCCTAAGGAGTTAGGAAAATCGATTTGCAGTCACCAAAAATTAGGGTTTGTAAGAGAGAGAAAAACAAGAAGGAGTTCTTGTGGATTCTTCTCCTCTGCGCCATCCTTCCCTTTTGATTCAAGAAGGAGTTCTTGAGTTCAAAAGCATTGTAGATTGGTCCCTTGTTCTTTTGGTGAAAAGAACAGAAGGCTAGCACCTTGGTGCCCGACAAACTGTTCGTGTGGATCACCGGCAGAGGGAGAACGCTGTGAGTGGACTCCTAGCACACGCCTTGTACAACCAGCCGATTGGAACTCGTGAGGTATACCACTATCTTAACAGGTTTTAAATTCTGCTAACGGATCCGTTCGGGAATTTTAGGACTTGGCGCGTTTAAATTTTAAATTTTATATTTGCTTCCGCTGCGTTAGGCGCCTAGAATTCCCAACATGTAGGACCAATCTAAAACCAATAGAATATTTAAGACTAACTTCAAATCAGTCCTATACATTTGGGACTAATTTGAGATTTTGACCTCTACATTTATAAAACAACTTTTGAATTTGGTCAAAGTACACTTTTGATCCCACAACTTTTGCTCAGGTCTCAATTTGGTCCCATAACTTTTTTGTTGCACTTTAAGTCCCATATATATTTTCTCAAGTATCACTTTTGGTTAGGTTGCAGAATTGGTCTTATATCCTTGCAAAAATTTCCAGCGTCAGTCCTATCTGATTCAAAGATATATGACCAATTTTCTATCTGACCCAAAAATATGGGACAAATTATGCAACCTGACTAAAAGATATGAGACCTATTCTGCAACCCAATCCAAAGATCAGATATGAGACCAAAAGTGCAACATTGGACCAAATCTACAATTTGAGAAAAATATATGAGACCAAAATTGTAAGAAAAAAAGTTATAAAACCAAATTGAAACCTGAGCAAAATTTATGAGACCAAAAATACACTTTGACTTTTGAATTTTGATGATCGCTTGCTTTTTAGTTTTATGTCAGTATTTTTCAGTACTCATCTTTGTATATATTTAATATCATAGAAAAATGAAAGGGTATTGTATATATATATATAAGCTACTTTATGTTGGGAAATCACAGAGGGAGCGCAGCGGAAGGAAAAATTAAAAAATTAAAACAAACTTAAATATGCTAACTCTGTGATTCCTTCCAGGATCCACTAACTATGTTTATACCAGGAAAGTAAAGATGTTTACCTATTTTCAATTGATGTCTTATCGTCTTTGCGAATTTGAGAAGTCCACTCCGAGTGTCCTTCCTCTACCGGTGATCCACACGAGCAGTTTGGCAGATACCTAGGTGCTAGCCTCCTTCACTTCTTTCCAAGTGAATACGGGAACTCTATCTATGATTCTTGAAAAATCAAGAACTGTTCTTGATTCTCAAGATTGATTGGGGAGTACTAATATTATCAGGTGCAGGTCTAATTTTCTTTCTTCAAGAAAATCAACTCACTCTCATAATATTAGGACTAGGCGAATTTTCACTCTCAATGGGTGCTCTAGGCGAAATTCTTGGTCTGACCAAGAATTGATGTGTGTTGTGACTTGTGTTTGTGTTAGGCGCCTAGAGCCCTATTTATAGCGTTCTCATTCCTAATCTTAGGGAATCCTAATCCAATTAGTAATTCTCTAAGATATTGGATATCTCAAAATATCTCTTGAATTATAATATTAAACTTAATATTATAATTCAAAATAAATAGGTGGCAAATCGAATTTGAGTCTCAAAATCAAATCTTGAGAACAAATCTTTATTGCTCAAATCCTATTGGTTGGAATGAGTCATGAGGAATTTGATTTTATAATTTTAATATTTTTTGAATCGAAGAAAGGACAGGGGAAAAACAGAGAGTAGAAAAAACTAAATAAAACATAAGGTGCCAACAAAGTAATCTGCAATCGACGGCCACAAGTCTTGAATTTGGATGGTGTGCGTCCTTCGTGAAATCTGCCATCGGTTTTGAGGATCTGTAAGAATGTGGTGGACGTCCTCCATGATAGTGCTGGTGCAGGGCAAGATGTTCCATAAGCTGAAGTTCCGTTGGGAGATGATGTTTGCCATAGTCGCGTGCTGCTCGGAGGATTGTTCAAGCCACTTTCTCAGACTTTCCATAAAGGTGTCTCTAAGTTTCTTAAATTTGTCACAGTCACAATGGTAGAAAAGGAGATTTGGACCTGCAGGGGTGAAATTGAAAGCAATGAAAATGTTTTTTGATTTGTCTTTGAACCGTTGGGCAGCAATCAAAATGTCATCCTGTTGCCATTGCTGGTTATTCTGAGTGCTTGTCGTGCTTATGGACAGATGGGACCCTTTGTAAAGATGAAGATCAGAGCTTGCTTCTCGAAGGAACTTGGAGTTCTCCCTCTTCTTCATCCAATTGCTAATAATCACTATCGGATCTGGGGTTGTGCACTTGAAGAGGACCTCATTTCTGTGCATATAAATATGCCAGCAGAACCAGAGAACATCCTGTAGGACCGTCTCAGAGGTGGAGTAGTTTTTCAGGATA
Source organism: Chamaecrista fasciculata (assembly GCA_003254925.1). Lineage (NCBI taxonomy): Eukaryota > Viridiplantae > Streptophyta > Magnoliopsida > Fabales > Fabaceae > Chamaecrista > Chamaecrista fasciculata. The sequence goes on along the minus strand of QANZ01021341.1, from coordinate 63,491 downwards.
CCGTTTTTAAGCCATAATTGGAAGTCTAGTGGCTGGATATCAGTACTCCTAATAGCTAGAGGGGATCCAAACCAGGCAGCTTTGGCCACAGGGCACTCTAAAAATAAGTGAGTATCTGTTTCAATACAATCACATCCAAACGGGCATTTCCCTTCAATTCGAAAATGCTTTCTGAGAAGGTTAGTGCCAATAGGTAGGCTATTGTGAATACATTTCCAGGTGAAAATGAACAACTTTGGAGGAAGGTCTGTTTTCCAAAGGTCATTCCAATCGAAACTATTTACAGTCGAAGCATCTTGTGAGTCTAAAGCTTTATTGTAAGCCTCCTTCACAGAGTAGTGGCCCCTGCTTGTCATATTCCAAACCAAAGAATCCGGTCTTTCTGTATGAGAAATAGGGATTTTGATGATCTTTCTGGTGTCATCCTGGCTGAAAAGAGTAGAAACCAGATCATACTTCCACATGTGAGAGTCAGATATCAAATCCGCCACTGTTTCGATGCCTGGGATATCATGGGTTGGCTTAAACCAGAGATCACTACCAAGTTTGATGGATCTACCATTTCCAACCTTCCACCTACACTCCTGTTTTAGCTTAATTAATTGTTTACAGATGCCTCTAGCGATAGGAGAAGCTTGGGAGGTAATTTTGAAGACCAAATTGGTTTCATCCCGACAATACTTAGCTCGGTATATTTTGGACAGAATGGTGTTTGGTTGACTAAGGATCCTCCATGCTTGTCTTCCAAGTAAGGCAGAATTGAAGTCCTTAAATTTCCGAATCCCCAACCCACCCAAGGCTCTTGGTTTGCAGATTTTATCCCAGGCAAGCATATGAGGTGCTTTGTTATTTTGATGGTTTCCCCAGAAAAAATTGGCAACAAGAGCATCACACTTTTTAGCTTCCTTTTCAGTAAGGGAGAAGTAAGAGAGGTGGTACACCGGAATGGAAGCTAGAACAGATTTAATCAAAATAACTCTGCTAGCTTGGGAAAGAAGTTTGGCTTTCCATCCAGCCAACTTGTTTTGTAGAGTCTCCATAATGTCATGAAAGGTTGTCCTTGACCTGGTAGTCCCCTCAATGAAGCTTCCCAAATATTTTCCAAATAGTTCCACCTTCTTAAAACGAGTTGTCCTACATATCATTTTTTGGAACCTATTAGGAGTATTTGGGCTGAAAGTGATATCAGATTTGAGTGGGTTGACCACCAGACCCGAAATCTTACCAAAAAGGTCGAAGAGCTGCTTAAATTTTTCACAGGCAACCAGATCAGCTTTAAAAAATAAGAGAATATCATCAGCATAGATAAGGTGGTTGATTGGAGGAGCATTCCTGGCGACTTTAATCCCTTTTAAAGTGCCCTCATGCTGTGCATTAATGAGAAGTCCCGATAGAACATTAATGCATAGGATGAAGAGATAAGGGGAAATCGGATCACCTTGCCTGAGACCTGCTTGTGGGCTAAAGGAATTAGTGAGGTTCCCATTAACACTCACTCTGAAGGAGGTAGTAGAGATGCATTGGGAAATAAGTTGGATCCAATGTGGAGGGAATTGCATTTCTCTAAGCACCTCAATTAAGAAGGACCAGTCAATTTTGTCATAAGCTTTCCACAAGTCGATTTTGAGACCTGCCCAATATTGGCGTCCTTTTTTGTGACGTCTAATATATCTTAACACTTCATGAGCCACAAGAATATTATCACTAATTAATCTCCCTTTGGCGAAAGCATTTTGGTAAGGAGTAATTACATCAGGCATGATCATTTGAAGGCGATTAGCAAGGGTTTTGGCAATTACTTTGTATATCACATTGCATAGGCTTATGGGTCTAAAATCCCTAAAAGTTTCCTGAGCTTCACCTTTTGGTATCAGGGTGATAATGGTTTGATTGAGCTCTTTTAGGAGGAAGCCTCTGTTAAGGAAAGAAGCCACCACGTTAATGAGATCTTGACCAACTGATGGCCAAAAGTGTTGAAAAAATATAGCAGGTAAGCCATCTGGGCCCGGAGTTTTGTGCCCATCCATCTGGAACAGAGCAGTTTCTATTTCCAGCTTAGTAAACGGTTTATTAAGAATGCTTAGGTGATTTGGAGAAAGTCGAGCAATATTAGCCTGCCTGATAAGCGAGGTTCTATCATCATCTGTTGCACTTGATCCCCTTGCGAAGAGCTCTTGGAAATAATTCCTTGCTGATTCTAAAATGGCCTGTTCTGAATTCTGCCAATTCCCATTATTATCTTTTATTGCGACAATTCTTGCTTTACTCCTTCTGTGTTTCACCACCGCATGGAAATACTTTGTGTTACGTTCACCCTGTGTCAGCCATAATTGCTTTGCCCTTTGAGCCCAGAAAATGTTTTCACAATGTAGCAGAAAATCTAATTTGCCCCTGAGCTTTATTTCTTCAGTTACTGTATGGTTGGTGGGGTTTATGGATAAATTCTGCTGAGTTAGAGCCAGAAGTTTCTCAGTATGATTTATTTGGGTTTTTAAATTCCCAAAATCATGTTTGTTCCACCAAATTAGCTTTTTAGCCGTCTGCTTAGTTTTCTGCATAAATCTAAATGCAGCAGAGCCTTGGGAGCTTGTGGGGTTGCACCAAGTATCCTCAACTATTCTTTGACAATCCTTGTGGTAGAGCCACATTTCCTCGAACATGAATCTTCTGTTATTTTTCCAGGAGATTCCTTCTGTGTGAAGCAAAATAGGGGCATGATCTGAGCATGCAATGGGAAGAATTTCCACCCACGAATTGTCAAACAAATTTTTCCAAGAATTATTACACCAGCATCTATCTATTTTCTCCCAAATACACTGGCCATTTTTTCTATTGTTGCTCCACGTAAAAACTCCTCCTTTCGTTTCAATCTCACAGAGATGTTTGGAGTTCAATACTTGGATTGGTCTATCCTGACCTCTGATAATAGAGCTCCCTGCCCATTTATCCTTTGGAGACATCACTTGATTGAAATCTCCAATAAGTAACCAAGGATCGGTTGAATCATCAATTGATTCAATAAAATCCCAAAGTTTGTATCGTTTATGTCTTTCAGGGGGCCCATAAACATTGGTGAAAAGGAATTTTGTACCAGATGGGGAAACAAAGTAACCATGAATCCAGTACTTGCATTTAGATAATTCTGTAAATACAAAGGGGTGTTTCCAAAAAATAACTAAACCCCCACTTTTCCCAACCACATCTACACTAATAACATAATCAAAACCAAAAGTTGGACATAAGAGGACTAGCTTATCTATGGTGCTTTTAGACTCTTGAAGGCACAAAACATCAGGTTGGGATTTCTGGCAAATGTGCTGGATTCTTCTTCTTGTCGAGGCTTTGCCGAGACCCCGACAATTCCAGCTTAGGACCTTCATGGCGACCTTGGTGGTTGTTCAGGATCAACCACCCTAAATCCTATATGAAAAGATTCTAGCATTGCCGAGAGGAGCTCAATCATGTCCTCAGAAAATATATGTTGTACAGTATCTTCACTGCTCTCAGCTTTCGGCCTCTTTGGTTCCTGCCTCCCATCTTCATCATTTTCAATTTCTTCAATGATCACTCCTTTACGTTTTCTAGGAGGGAGAGAGATCTCACAGAGCCATTGTCTCCGCTTTTTTCCTTCACCCATGTCTTTATCCTGTTCTTCAGCTGCCTCTTTATCCCATCTTCGCTTTCTATTCCTTTCAGACAGACTTTCACTTGAATCAATTGTCCTGGCTGGTCCTCCCATTTGGATCACAATGCCTTCTATTTCTTGTAGGCATTTCTGGCCAAAGTCAAAATTCATGAAGCTCTTTGCTATCATATGCCACATATTGGCCAGCATATTTAAAGTGTTACCATGTGGGTGGTCCTGCATATGGGATTGGAAATATGCCCCTGTCATTTGGTTTGCCCAGTTGGTCTCATAATTCCCTTGCTGAATTCTTGGAGGTAGAGGCGTTATTGTTCCAGCTGTGATTCCCTCTTCATCTTGATCACTATTTCTTGGTCCTGAGGCACTTCCTACTTCATATAAGGTGATACCTGGTTCATTATGCCATCTGTAGTAGGAGTTTTCCATCATAGTGCATGAGTGTCGCCAGAAAAAGTATTCCTCCTCCACTGACAATTTGTTATCTTCCCCGAAAAGTGGGTAAGAGATTGGGTCCCAAACCAGAGTACCACTTCCCAAACCCATTTCCTCTTCCCCAAATTTCATCCAACTAAGGGGGGGAGGGGGGGATCCTACATTGAAGTCAGCTTCTAGGAAATGTTGAATCTCCTGTTGAGGCAGTGGGAAAATATAGTAGGGTGCAGTGGTATATAACCTATTCACCTCAGGCAGTGTTGAAGGGTCAGCCTCCATATTTTCCATTTCTTGCAAACTAAGGATTATCCTGTGGTCCCCATTCAAACTTGGGACATCCAAATCCTGATTAATGTTGACTGCAAGGTGGTCACCATTGTTGGGAACAACCTGATCCTCTGTGTGAGTGGTTTGTTGGTCCGAGGAGTCAGGTGAGGAGTCACTCTCAGGTTGTGAATCTTGAGTTTCAGGGTCCAAGGGGTTAAGCAGTGCAATATCTTCTTCCATGATCTCATCATCATCCTCCTCTACATGAGGTTCCAGGGGATACAGTGGGTGAGGGCCCACTGGTTGTTGTGGAGCCACCACCTGTCGATGATTAGCATAAATCCCCTGCTCATCGAAGGACCCAAAAGGTTCATAATCATATTCTAGGATTGGTTGCCTTAAGGGGCGTAATCCAATCCCATCTCCATTAATATTTCTTGAGATTCTTGTTGTTCTTCTATTGGCATTGTTAAGGAAAGCACGTGCTTCATTCACAAAATGGAATCTGGATATCATGTAGCCTGTCTCCAGTCCCATGAATTGGTTTATGACATGCATTTGTTCATACAGAGCATTAGCTCTACGAGGATCCGACATGTCACAAACAGGGGAAGTATGTCCAATGCAGCCACAGCCATTGCATATCCTGTATATGCGCTCATATCTACATTGTATCCATAGGAGGTTATTCGAGTCTGAGTTGAGGACAAAACCCATAAGTAGAGGTTTTCTCACCGGAATTCGGACTCTAACGCGCATGAACCTTAGGTTCCTTGGAATGGTTGGTGCCCAATCAACGTCAAGCACTTCCCCAATGATGCTCCCAAGGGCCCGGGCAATATCAGGTATTTGGAACTCCAGGGGAAGTCCCCACAGCTGGACCCAGACTGGGAATTCAGAAACCTTATAGTCAGTGAGGACTATATTTGGTTCCCATGGGGCACAATACATAATACCTCCTTGAATTGACCAAGGCCCCTCGTTCTGTATGAAGGATCGGTCATCATCATTGCTGAAGTGGATAACAAAGTTCTCTTTACTACCACCAACTACTCTAGCTTGACCTCTAAGACTCCAGAAGGCAGAAATGAGGGATTGCAGTCGTCGCGTGGTAAACTCTCTGGTGTCAACCAGAGAGCAAACCAAACATTTAGACCAAAAGCGACGATAATCCTCTGTTCGTTCTGCATTGACTCTAAACAGTGGTCCTCGAGCAATACGGCGACGTGGTGGGGACCTAGGGTGGTCTGCCATCTCTTGATCGAATAGTTCTTCCAACTCTGTTTCCGGGTCAGAGTCACTCGAGTCCGTCCAATTGATTTCTCTGGGGTTCTCCATTTTTACTTCAGGCTTGACAGGGTGGGAGGAGGAGAGGCTATGAAAAGAGTGATTTCTAGGAGAGACTATGGTCTCCAAATTGCTCAAGCGAGGCTTTTTAAATGGGTTGGCCATATGGATCGTCAGGGAGCAAAAGAAAATCTTCAGGGTACTCTACGCCTAGGATTAGCCTATCGCTGTAAGACTAGTCCACAGAAAAACTTAGGGGATGAGGGGAGACGAAGAGATTACCAAGTTACAGCCAATCGAAAAAGCCAGGGTCCAAAATGGAGCGAGGGATAATGATTATAATTCAGGCGTTTCACCAGCAAATCAAAGGGAGAAATACGGCGCAAACATGATCATTAAAGACTAATCTATAACCCAAATACGAACAGCCCAATCGACGAAAGAGAGAGAAAATAAAACAGGAGAGATAGCATGGGAAAAGAAACTTATCTGGGCAAAAAACGATCAATTACTTCTTCAGCCCACTTCGATTTTCCTGTAATCATATCACCATGGTTTCCATGCTTAATCTACGCAGCCTCTTTGGGAACTAGGATGCAATCGACGTTGGTAGCCTTCAGCCACTACGAATCTGCGAATTGATGTGCACGGCAAAATCGGAAAATCGCTAGTTTGGTATCTGATTAGACAGGTGGTGTCTGTAATTTGGATTCTGGTTCTGAAACATATCAAAGTTCATCAGGGTTTGGAGATAATGCCGAATCGAAAGGATCAGTAGGGATTAATTGCGTGTGGGATTAATTGCATGTGGATATCGAAGGTGGGGAACCCTTGAAGGGTTTTTTCGGGGAACTCAGACGCCTCTTCGCGACGAGTTTTAATGTGTTATAATTTTAATATTACTTTAATATTACTTACTATAAAATTCGAATTTGCCTATCTCTCAAACTCAAAGTGCAAGATCAAATCTTGCACCCCAAGAAACAAGCTAGGTGCCTTCCTCATGTGTCCTTGGAGGAATTTTATATCAACCCAAACTTCTTAGGTGGTTATAACTAATTCCTAACAATTTTGAATAAAAATATTACTTTAATATCTTTTAATTCAAATCCCATATCTTTTCAAAAGATATTCTTCTTATCTTTATTTTAATTAATAAAACATTTTCATTAATAAAATTAAGATAATAGAGGCGCCACCCTCATCTCTTGTTTTCCTAATATTGGTGAATTTAATAAATCAATAATTTCCTAACTTTTAGGAAACTTATTTAATTTATTTATTCCCTAATATTTTAAACAAGAATTTAATTGTAAAACCATTTAACAATTACTTTATATTTAAATTTGTCCAACAAATTTAAATACTATAATCATAGATATTTATCTAAGACAAGTTTTAATGTCCTAAGACATTTAACTATGTCCTAAATTGTGTCACCTAAGTGACTCACGAATTAACCCTAATTCGTGTCCCAAAATTAGCATCTTGATCCTGCTCATGTGTGACCCAGCAGGCCTCACGTGAAGTTGGCAGCAAGTCATCTTATGACTCACAAGTCGAGAGCGGACTCTAGCAAGCCATCATGACTACCCAAAACACGCGAGTTATCGCTTCAACGTTTTTTAACGATTTAACCTAAATACCACCTTGTCATAATTCCTATTGTCTCACGATATTTTGGTCATGGATCAGGCACAGGAATGTCATCCATAATCCAAACCATAACTTTCTCGATTTCCTGAGTTAGTCCCAATTTCCAGCGTGGCCACGCATTTCTTGGACAGACTCATCGAGGGCGCCAGTTAAATATCTCTCATCTTAATGAAGGACAAAATCCCATTTTGGTCAACCACATTCCTTTGCACGGTAATCAACCAAACCCGTACCTAGCCTGTATGGCTACCCAGCTACGGGTAACGTTGGACTAGGCCAAAGTTTGACAACTACAATGCCGGAATAGTCAAGACCTCAGGTCTAAGGCTATCGTGACAGGTGTACAGGAGAGGCTCGCTTATGACTAAAACCCATGCAGGACTCTCCGGGTCGGTCCAGCAACTTGTAACCCTTACATAATCGCACCATGACTCTCGGGAAGCATCTAGTGCATGTATCTCTATACACCGAGGTCATGCTGGTCTTAGTTCATTTACGTTCCCACGTGAATGATCGACCAGGGACAATTTTAGATTATCATATAATTAATCAAGGACGCTATCATAGTAAACATGCTAATAATATGATAACCATTAATTTATCTCCATAAATTAATTAATATGTTCAAAACATATTTATAAAATGATTGGCCCTAGGGCACAATCTCTATCACTTTAATCTAACCGCAAACAATACAATTGTATGAATTTCTAGAATAAATTAAATTTACATCTAAAATATTAAATGGTAGGGTTTTCGTCCTTCTCTCCTCGTCTCAAAACTTGTCTTCTCTTATTTAGTTGTTAGGGTTTGCTAGAGTTTTGAGATGGGTGGAAAAATCTTAATGCATGTATGATTTGTCTTGAATGTTATGTTCTTGAATGAATTTCTGATGCATGTTGTTTTGAATCATGTTTCTATGGTGGAGAATGAGAGTTAAGGACCAAATTGTAGATTAAATGAATTTGGGAAGGGAAGACAAATTCTTCCCTTCTTCTGCACAAGTTAGCCGAAAACTTGTCGACAGTTTGCTGTCAGTTCTGATGGAGATTGTGCCCTAGGGCCAATCATTTTATATGTATGAACATATGTTTTGATTAATTTATGGATGATAAATTATGTCGTTATCATATTATTAGCATGTTTACTGTGATAACAATCCCTGATTAATTATGAGATAATTATTCTAAAACTGTCCCTGGTCGATTATTCATGTGGGAATGTGAATGAACTAATACCAGCATGACTTTGGTGTATGGAGATACATGCATATGATGCTTTACGAGAGTCATGGTGCAATTATGTAAGGGGTTACAAGTTGCTGGATGGACTCGGAGAGTCCTGCATGGGTTTAGTCATTAGCTAGCCTCTCCTGTACACCTGTCACGATGCCCTTAGACCTGAGGTCTTGACTATTCCGGCGTTGTAGATGTCGAACTTTGGCCTAGTCCAACATTGCCTGTAACAGGGTAGCCATACAGGCTAGGTACGGGTTTGGTTGTTTACCGTGCTGAGGAATGTGGTTGACCGAGAAGGAATTTTGTCCATCATTAAGTTGGGAGATATTTAACTGGTGCCCTCGATGAGTCTGTCTAAGGAATGTGTGGCCACACAAGGAAATGGGACTAACTCAAGGAATCGAGAAAGTTATGGTTTGGATTAAGGATGACTTTCCCGTGCCTTATCCATGACCGAAATATCGTGTGACAATCGGGATTAAGACAAGGTAGTACTAAGGTTAAGTCGTTTGGCGTTAAAGCGATAACTCACATGTTTTTGGATAGTCGTGATGGCTTGCTAGAGTCCGCTCTCGACTTGTGAGTCATAGAGATGGCTTGCTCCCAACTTCACGTGAGGCCTGCTGGGTCACAAATGAGCAGCATCAAGACACCATAATGGGACACGAATTAGGGTTTAATTCGTGAGTCACTTTAGTGACACAATTTAAGACATAGTTGAATGTCTGGGACATGAAGTCTTGTCTTAAATTATATCTAATTTTATCATACTTAATTTTGTTAGACAAGTTTAAATATATTAATTGTTAAATAGTTAATTTGATTAATCTATTTACAATTAAATTCTTGTTTAAAATATTAGGGAATAATGAATTGGATAAGCCTCCTTAAAGTTAGGGGATTATTGATTTTTTGAATTCTTTAATATTGGATAACAAGAAAGATAGAGGGTGGCGCCTCTTCTTGGTTTTTTATTAATAAAATTGTTTTGTTAATTTAAAGGAATATTTGAATTTGAATTCAAGATTTGATTTTGATTTCAAGATTCAAGTTTGAATTAAAGAAATTAGGGTAATATTTTAATTTAATATTGTTAGGGAATTTGAATTCAAGATTCAAATTAGAATTAAAGATATTAGGGTAATATTTTAGTTCAATTTGTTAGAAGATATTAATAAGATAATGATAACTTCCTAAGAGTTAGGGTTGTTATCTTATTTATTAAATTCTTTTTAAAAGGAGCATGAGGATGGCGCATGGCTTGATCCAATGGGCAAGATTTGATCTTGCATTTAGGATTTCAAGATTGCATTTTGAATTTCAAATTAAGATATTAATGTAATATTTTAATTAGGAATTCAAATCCTCTTGACCAATGGGGATTGGACATTCAAGATTTAGTTTCAAGATTAGATCTTGAAATTTAAATTTAAATTGCCTTTTAGTTTTGAATTATAATATAAGTGTAATATCATAATTCAAGATTTTAGGAACCCTATTTCTTGATTAAAATAATTTCCTTAATTTAATGAGTTAGGGAATGTGATTCCCTAATGAGACTCTATAAATACACACACACCCCACACAAGTCGACTAACCCCCTTTTAGTTAAACTAAAATCGACTTCTCCCTAGAGATAGAGAAAGTCGACCTAACCCTAATAGGATTAGGGTTTTGAGTTGTGTGTGAGGTTTGTTTGTGCGCCACCGTCTTGAGTCTTCAAGAACCGTTCTTGAAGATTCAAGATTCGTAGATTTGGTTCCCATGATTTCTTGGGAAGAAGAGATTGGAGGCTAGCACCTAGGTGTCTGCCAAACTGTTTGTGTGGATCACCGGCAGGGGAAGTACACACGTTGCTGTGGACTTCTCTAAATCGCAATTCAAAGCTACCGATTGGATTTTGGTAAACTTCTTTCCCTACTAGTATAAACATAGTTAGTGGATTTTGGAAGGAAATTATAGATATGCGAAAAATATTAATTTTACGTTTTTTCTTCCGCTGCGCTCGCTCTATAATTTCCCAACAGTGGTATCAGAGCCAGGTTATTCTTGTGTTTATTCTAGTTTTGTGATGTACATGAGATGTATGTTGGATGTTTACAGTTTTTCATTCGTATGGTTAATTTTGCGAAAATCCACCACATGAATTTTTCGAACCTAATCTAAAGTTTGGTGCAAATTTTATGTATTTGATACATAAGGAAATCAATATGATTGATTTAATATTTTTCTTGGAATTTTAGGTCTTGGTCGAACCCTATATATATTTTTGATTAAAATTGTTTTGATTATAATATTGTAGGGTGGCTGAAAATTTTAAAAATTATGAATTTATAAATTTTTGGGTCAATAATTCGAATTCTTGAATATGATTCTTGAATTCTTTAATTATTGATGCAAGACTTAATTTTCAAGATGGCATGTTAAATTGCACAAACCCTAACTGAACACAATCAAGAAAATCGTTTTAATGTATGTGTTGTATGTTTGCCGTGTTGATATATTTATATATGTGAATTGTTCATGTATGTTTAAATATGGTGTTGGATATGGCTCTAGGAATTTTTGGTAAATACGACCTGCGTGTCGTCTCCCTAAATTCTGGATGTAAAATTTCTTGTCTCATCTCACTCCCCTCATATGTGTAAATGAGGTTTCCCAATGTAATTTTATTTTTTTAGAAAGATTCTCTCATTGGCTTGAGGGAATTTAGGGTAGATGGGCCATATCTAAACACGGTTATTTTTCTGCATTTAGAATGTTTGTATGTGATGCAAATGGCGCTAGATGCATGATTAGGGTACGCGAGTTTAACGTGCGATTTTTTATTTTACGCACAACCACGTATATGATACGAGCGTAAGATTTTGTATGAGATACAAAATTCGTGCATGTGTTTATATGTATATGATACATGGGGATTAAACACTTGGCACACTCGTTTAATTTTAAAATTGGATTTAAAATTGAACAAAAAACGGAACCTTAAAATTGAACCCTTATAAAATCTTAAGTTTTAATGCCATCAATAAAACACCCTGTTAAAATCTTGTTCATTGTAGAGCGGTGATAGCCTCCGCTACACGTATCTACTTTTACCTTGAGGAGACACAGGTGAATGGAAGATTCAACACAATGCCTTATTGAAATCTTGGTTTGTTGGATGCGGTGATCGCCTACGCGACATGTGTTTAGTGGGCCTTGATGATATAGGGTTGGGCTTCGGCCTCGTTGTTTTGAGCCTGGCCATTCACGAGTTTTATTGTGTGACTTAATGGGGTTATCAAATCGGATTTGGACCTCAAGGCATTAGATGGGATAAACATGTCATAATAAGTATCATACGATGATACAGTCCCATAAAGATCTAAGAGTCACATATGATGTGATTGGTAAAGAGTTACCTAGCTAAATAACCTAAGGGTGCATGATCACCTCCGCGACAGTAAACTTTGGTGAAATATGGATCTTAGCCACTAATAATAATTTTGCTGAGTTTTATCAAATGGTGGACCTTTTTGCTAATAAACTTTCATATCTTAAATTGTAGAATCAATGGCAAACAATAGTTCAGTGTTATCACTGCGATCTATCCTTGAGAAGGATAAGTTGAATGGGACAAATTTCCTTGATTCATTTCGAAATCTGAGAATTGTTCTCACCCAAGAAAGGAAGTTTTATGTCCTAGAACACCCTCCCCCTGAAGAGCATGCCAACGACGCTTCAAGAGCTCAAATAACTACTTCTGAGAAGCACTTCAGTGACTCTGTGGACGTTGCTTGCCTGATGCTAGCCACGATGGTTCTAGAGTTGCAAAAGAACTTGGAAATGTTCACTGCTTTTGAGATGGTCACATATCTCAAGGAAATGTTCCAGAACCAGGGAAAAGGGAAGGGCAAAAGGAAGAGGAAGTGTAAAGCCTTGGTTGGTGAGACCAAGCCAGGGGACAAGTGTTGGGAAACCATAGAGGCGGCGCAGCGGAAGCAAACCAAAACGTTAACAAGAAAAAAAAAACTTGCGACTCTATAATTTCCCTACGGATCCGCTAGATAAATTTAAACCGTTAAGTAAGTGGTATACCTCATGAGTTTCAATCGGCTCGGTTGAACGGGGTGAATCCAAGAAGTCCACTTGACGAGTCCTTCCTCCGATGGTAATCCACACGAGCAGTTTGATGGCACCAAGATGCTAGCCTTCAGTTCTTTTCTCCAAAAGAACTCGGGAACTCGATCTACAGTTCTTGGTGATCAAGAATGATTCTTGGACCAAGAAGATTGGTGGCGCCAAGAACAACAAGAACTCCTTCTTGTTTTCTCTCTCAAAACCCTAGCAAAAGGACAACTCGATTCTCTCTCACACTCTTGGAGAAACTCGAGTTTCTCTCTCTAGGTCTAGCTCAAGTCGAAATCGTCTCTCTTGTCTCACAAAAGAAGAATTCAAAAACTCACTTGGTGAATTAGCTTGTAAAAGTCGACTTGCCTAGGTTAATTATATGGTTTGGGGATTTGATAATTATAATTTAGGGAATCCCTAAATTAAAGGATTATCAAATTTTAAAATTATGAGATTACAATAATATCACAATTTTAGGACTTGAATTTCTAATCAAAATATTACCTTAATATTTCAATTCAAATTCAAATTGCAATCTTTGAGAATCAAATGGAAGATCAAATCTTCCAAGATCCCCAAGCCCATGCGCCATCCCCTTGCCTTTTTTCTTGGAATTTTATAAATCAAAAATAACATTCCTAATTCTTAGGAAGTTATAACCAACTCATTATCTTCCAATGATTTTAAATTAAAATATTACCCTAATATCTTTAATTCAAATCTTTTGAATATTGAAATCTAGATCAAATCTTGAATTCAAATTCATGACTTTAATTAATAAAACAATTCAATTAATTAAAATCGAGTAAACTATCAAATTGGTCCCTGGATTATTGGCTCGCTGACAGATTGGTCCCCGAATTTAGGAAATTGACAAATGGGTCCTCGAATTTTTCTAATGAGTCAAATAGGTCCCCGAATTTTTCTAACATTAGTCAAATAGGTCCCCAAATAACATGCACATAAGGACCTATTTGACAAATGTTAAAAAAATTCGGGGACCTATTTGACTCGTTAGAAAAATTCGGGGACCTATTTGTCAATTTCCTAAATTCAGGGACCAATCTGTCAGCGAGTCAATAATCCAGGGACCAATTTAGTAGTTTACTCAATTAAAATCCTATCTCATGAGGTGTCACCCTCAAGCCCAATATTAGTGAATTTAATAAATCAATAATCTCCTAACTTTTAGGAACCTTATCTAATTTATTATTCCCTAATATTATAATTGTAAATAGATTAATCCCATTAACTATTTAACAATTAATATATATTTAAACTTGTCCCACAAATTTAAATATTACAATTGTAGATTATATTTAAGACAAGACTTTATGTCCCAGACATTCAGCTATGTCTTAAATTGTGTCACCGGAGTGACTCACGAATTAACCCTAATTCGCGTCCCTTAAGTGGTGTCCAGATCCTGCTCATGTGTGACCCAGCAGGCCTCACGTGAAGTTGGCAGCAAGCAATCTCTATAACTCACAAGTCGAGAGCGGACTCTATCAAGCCATCACGACTACCCAAAATACGCGAGTTATCATTTTCATCGAAACCGACTTAACCTTAGTACTTCCTTGTCATAAACCCTTTTTGTCGCACAATATCTTGGTCATGGATTAGGCACGGGAAAGTCATCCATAATCCAAACCACAACTTTCTCGATCTTCTTGAGTTAGTCCCATTTGTTGGAGATTATGCCCTAGGGCCAATCATTTTATAAATATGTTGTGAACATATTAATTAATTTATGGAGATAAATTAATGGTTATCATATTATTAGCATGTTTACTATGATAACAGTCCTTGATTAATTATGTGATGATTAATCTAAATCTGTCCCTGATCGATTGTTTTCGTGGGAGCGAAAATGAACTAAGATCAGCATGACCTCGGTGCATAGGGATGCATGCACTAGATGCTGGAACAAGAGTCATGGTGCAATTACGTAAGGGGTTACTGTTGGAGATTGTGCCCTAGGGCCAATCATTTTATTTGTTAAAATATGTTGTGAACATATTATTAATTTATGGAAGATAAATTAATGTGTTGTCATATTATTAGCAAGTTTACTATGATGACATCCATGATTAATTATGAGATAATTAATCTAAAATTGTCCCTGGTCGATTATTTTTGTGGGAGCAAAAATGAACTAAGACCAGCATGACCTCGGTGCATGAGATGCACGCACTAGATGCTAGGACGAGGGTCATGGTGCAATTACGTAAGGTGGTTACGAATTGCTGGACTGACCCGGAGAGTTCTGCATGGGTTTAGTCATCAGCTAGTCTCTCCTAGTACGCCTGTAGCGATGCCTTTGACCTGAGGTCAATGACTATTCCGGCGTTGCAGTTGTCAGTCTTTGGCTTAGTCTAACGCTGCCCGTAAAAGGGTAGTTATACGGGCTGAGTACGGGGCTGGTTGATTGCTTTGCTGTGGAATGTGGATTGGCCAAAATGGGATTTTGTCCCTCATTAGATGAGAGATATCTAACTGGCGCCCTCGATGAGTCTGTCCAGGAAAATGCGTGGCCACGCTGGGATTTGGGACTTACTCAAGGAATCGAGAAAGTTGAGGTTTGGATTATGGATGACATACCTGTGCCTAGTCCATGACCAAGATATCGTAGGACAATCGGATCTCTGACACAGAGGTACTGAGGTTAAGTCGTTTCCGGTTACAAACGATAACTCACGGATTTTGGGTAGTTGTGATGGTTTGCTAGAGTCCGCTCACAGCTTGTAGGTCATAGGGATGCCCTACTGCCAACTTCACGTGGGGCCTGCTGGGTCATACACGAGCAGGAACTGAACACCATTTGAGTGGGACACGAATTAAGGTTAATTCGTGGGTCACGCGAGTGACACGATTTAAGACACA
>QANZ01021341.1:18879-47846 GCA_003254925.1 Chamaecrista fasciculata | reverse complement strand
CAAGGCCTAAAATAATTATATTATCAAAATATCTTTATTTTAGGAATTATTAAATCACCAAAATCTCTCCCTATTTAAATTGGCAAGTCGACTTGCACCATAAGTGAGACACACAAACCCTAGTTGTTTTTCCTCCTAAGAGTTAGAGAGAGAAAAATTCCTTTGCACACACATTAGAGAATTTCGACTTTCTCTAAGAGTTAGAGAGAGAATTCGATTTTGCTCTAGAATTAGGGTTTTGAGAGAAGAATAGGCAAGAAGGAGTTCTTGTGGGGGGATTCTTCTTAGCGCCACCTCTATTGCTGGTTTCCAAGAAGGAGTTCTTGGAATCAGAGGTCTGTAGATTGGTCCTAGAATTCTTTTGGAGAAAAGAATTGGAGGCTAGCACCTCGGTGATCAAAGAAACTGTTCGTGTGGATTACTGGCAGAAGGAGAACTCTGGGAGTGGACTCCGTGGAACTCGCCCGTTCAATCGATTGATTTGAAACTCTGAGGTATAACACTAACCAAAAGTTTTAAATTCTACTAGCGGATCCGTTCGGGAATCATAGGACCTAGGCGTTTAATTTTATTTTTGCTTCCGCTGCCTTAGGCGCCTAGGATTCCCAACAGTTACGAGTTGCTGGACTGACCCGGAGAGTCCTGCATGGGTTTAGTCATCAGCTTGCCTCTCTTGTACACCTGTCACGACGCCTTAGACCTGAGGTCATCATTATTCCGGCGTTGCAGTTGTCAGACTTTGGCTTAGTCTAACGTTGCCCGTAGCAGGGTAGCCATAAGAGCTAAGTACGGGTTTGGTTGATTGTCGTGCTGAAGAATGTGGACTGACCAAAATTGGGATTTTGTTCCCCATTAATTTGGGAGATATCTTACTGGCGCCCTCGATGAGTCTGTCCAGGAAATGCGTGGCCACGCTAGGAAATGGGACTTATTCAAGGAGATCGAGAAAGTAAAGGTTTGGATCATGGATGACTTTCCTGTGCCTGATCCATAACCAAGATATCGCAGAACAATAGGGTCGGTGCCAAGGAGGTACTAAGGTTAAATCGGTTTTGGTGAAAACGATTACTCCCGTGTTTTGGGTAGTCGTGATGGCTTGCTAGAGTCCGCTCACGACTTGTAGGACATGGGGATGACCTACTGCCAACTTCACTTTGGGCCTGCTGGGTCACACACGAGCAGGATTAGAACATCGCTTAAAGGGACACGAATTAGGGTTAATTCATGGGTCACTCCGGTGACACGATTTAAGACACAGAGGAAATGTCTAGGACATTAGGTCTTGTCTTAATTAATATACAATTAAGAAGTATTTAAATTTGTGCGACAAATTCAATAGGGATTAATTATTTACAATTTAAATATTAGGGAAAATAGTTCAGATAAGTTTCCTAAAAGTTAGGAAATTATTGAATTATTAAATTCCCCAATATTGTTGAGAGGGTGGCGCCTCTTATTGCCTTTTTATTAATAAAAATGTTTTATTAATTTAAAGTCATGAATTTGAATTCAAAAGATTTGATAGAGATATCAAAAGATTTGAATTCAAAAGATTTGGTGAGATCTCAAAAACAGGATCTTTGGAGAATCATGACTTCCTAAAGAGTTAGGAAGGTTTTTCATTTATAAAATTCCAAGGATAATTTAGGGCTACATGGCGCCATCTTGGTGAATCCTTTGGAGAGATTTGATCTCTCAAAAGATTCTCTAAGATTACGATTTGAATTTAAATTTAATATTATGGTAATATCATAATTTGAAATTCAATTCATGAAAGCCATATTATTATAATTTGGAATTATAATAATGCTCTAAAAATAATTATATATATGTATATATAAGGTGCTAGGCGCCTATTTTTGAGACACACATGCCTAACTCTAGCTCACAATTGATTTTGTCTTCCTCCTAGTAGAGAGAGAGGAAAAATCGCCACTTAGCTTTCTAGAGAGAGAGAATTCGAATTTTCCTAAGAGTTAGTGAAAAATTCGAGTTGTGGTACTGTTAGGGTTTTGAGAGAAGAAAGAACAAAAGGAGTTTTGTTATTGTCTTCTGCATGGTTGCGCCACCTAGCCTGAATTCAAGAAGGAGTTCTTGAAGTTCAACAATTGTAGATTCAGTTCCCGGTTCCTTTGGAGAAAGGAGCAGAAGGCTAGCACCTTGGTGTTCGACAAACTGTTCGTGTTGATTACCGGTGGAGGAAGGACGTTGCAAACGGACTTCTCAGACTCACCAAGTTTAACTAATCCGATTGAAAGCTCGAGGTATAACACTTTGCGTATCTGGTTTTAAATTCAACTAGCGGATCTCAGGGTTGGATTTTCTTGGGGAGCGCAAGTTTTTTTTTTTTATTTACTGTTTGCTTCCGCTGCGTGTTTTCCCAGGGGATTTCCCAACACCATTTCCCAGCGTGGCCACACATTTCTTGGACAGTCTCATCGAGGGCGCCTGTTAGATATCTCTCACCGAAATGAGGGATAAAATCCCATCTTGGTCAACCACATTCCTCAGCATGGCAATCAACCAAACCCGTACCTAGCCCTTATGGCTACCCTGCTACGGGCAACGTTAGACTAGGCCAAAGTCTGACAACTACAACGCCGAAACAATGAAGACCTCAGGTCTAAGGCATCGTGACAGGTGTACAGGAGAGGATATGCTAATGACTAAACCCATACAGGACTCTCCGGGTCAGTCCAGCAACTTGTAACCCCTTACATAATTGCACCATGACTCTTGTAAAGCATCTAATGTTGGAGATTGTGCCCTAGGGCCAATCATTTTGTGGATATGTTCTGAACATATAGATTAATTTATGGAGATAAATTATGTCATTATCATATTATTAGCATGTTTACTATGATAGCAATCCGTGATTAAATATGTGATAATTAATCTAAATCTGTCCCTGGTCGATTGTTTTCCTGGGAGCGAAAATGAACCAAGACCAGCATGACCTCGGTGCATAGAGATGCATGCACTAGATGCTTGAACGAGAGTCATGGTGCAATTATGTAAAGGGTTACAAGTGGCTGGACTGACCCGGAGAGTCTTGCATGGGTTTAGTCATCAGCTTGCCTCTCCTGTATGCTTGTCACGATGCCTTAGACCTGAGGTCATCATTATTCCGGCATTGCAGTTGTCAGACGTTGGCCTAGTCTAACGTTGCCCGTAGCAGGGTAGCCATAAGGGCTAGGTACGGGTTTGGTTGATTGCTGTGCTGAGGAATGTGGATTGGCCAAAATGGGATTTTGTCCCTCATTAAATGGGAGATATCTAACTGGCGCCCTCAATGAGTTTGTCCAAGGAAAGGAGTGGCCACTCAGTATATTGGGACTTACTCAAGAAGATCGAAAAAGTTGTGGTTTGGATTATGGATGACTTTCCTGTGCCTAATCCATGACCAAGATATCGCAGGACAATAGGGTCTATGACAAGGAGGTACTAAGGTTAAGTCGGTTTTGGTAAAAACGATAACTCACGTGTTTTGGGTAGTCGTGATGGCTTGCTAGAGTCCGCTCACGACTTGTAAGTCATAGAGATGGCTTGCTGCCAACTTCACGTGAGGCCTGCTGGGTCACACATGGGCAAGATCAGGACATCGCTTAAAGGGACACGAATTAGGATTAATTCGTGAGTCACTTCGGTGACACAATTTAAGACATAGCAAAATGTCTGGGACATTAAGTCTTGTCTTAAATAATCTACAGTTGTGATATATTTAAATTTGTAGGACAAGTTTAAATATAATAATTGTTAAATGATTAATAGGGATTAATCTATTTACAATTATAATATTAGGGAATAATAAATCAGATAAGGTTCCTAAAAGTTAGGAGATTATTGATTTATTAAATTCTCTAATATTGAGTTGAGGGTGGCGCCTCTTTTGATGATTCTATTAATAAAAAGGTTTTATTAATTTAAGTCATGAGTTTGAATTTGAATTTGGTTCAAGATTTGAATTAAAAATATTAGGGTAATATTTTAATTCAATAATGAATTTAAATTCAAGATTCAAATTTGAATTAAAGATATTAGGGTAATATTTTAATTCAAAATCATTGGAAGATAATGAGTTGGTTATAACTTGCTAAGAGTTAAGAATGTTTTTGATTTATAAAATTCCAATGAAAAATAAGGGCATTTGGCGCATTGCACTAGTGGGGCCCAAGGGAAGATTTGATCTTCCATTTCATTCTCCAAGATTGCAATTTGAATTTGAATTGAAATATTAAGTAATATTTTAATTAGATATTCAAGTCCTAAAATTATGATATTATTGTAATCTCATAATTTTATAGTTTGATAATCCTATAATGTAGGGATTCCCTAATTATAATTTTCAATTCCCTATTTATATAATTAAGTAGGGAAAGTCTCCTAGCTCCTAACCCTAGCTCATCTGTGATTTTGTCTTCCTCCTTGTAGAGAGAGAGTATCGCCAACTTCAATCCTAGAGAGAGAAAAGCCGAATTTCCTATTTATATAATTAACTAGGGGTTTTGAGAGAAGGAAAACAAGAAAGGGTTCTTGTGGTTTCTTCCTCCTTGCGCCACCTTGTGTTCTTGATTCAAGAAAGAGTTCTTGAATTCAAACACTGTAGATTTGGTCCCTGGTTCTTTTGGAGAAAAGAACAGAAGGCTAGCACCTTGGTGCCCGACAAACTGCTCGTGTGGATCACCGGCGGAGGAAGGACGCTGCGAGTGGACTTCTAGGACACGCCCCGTACAACCAAACCGATTGGAACTCGTGAGGAATACCACTATCTTAACAGGTTTTAAATTCAAGTAGCGGATCTCCTGGGGAAATCTTGGGCTTGGCGCATAAATTTTTAATTTTAACTTTTGCTTCCGCTGCATTCTTGCGCCTTGATTTCCCAACAGTGGTATCAGAGCCACGCTAGTCCTGGATTTAAAACTGATTTTGTGTACATATGATGTATGATATGTGTGTTTACCGCTTTCAATCACATGTTTGGTTTTACGAAAAATCCACCGAAAAGTTTTCTTAAAAACTTGATCTACAATATAAGGTGCAAGTTTATGTATATGATACATAAAGAAATCAATGGGATTGATTTGAAATTTTTTCTTGAACTTTAAGGCCAAAATCGAAAATCCCTATATAGTTATAATTAAAAGTGTTTTAACTATAATATTATAGAGATGGCTGAAAATTTATTAAAATTATGAATTTTAAAATTTTTGGGTCAATAATTTAAATTCTTGAATGTGATTCCTGAATTTTATAATTATTGGTAATAGGCCTAATTTCAAGAAAGGCATGTTAAAATTGCACAAACCCTAAATTGAACACATTTTAAAAATGGTTTTTGATATGTGTTGTTGTATGCCGTGTTTGACATAATTATATGAATTGTTCATATGTGTATTGTGTGGTGTTGGATATGGCTCTAGGGTTTTTGGAAAATACGGCCTGCGTGTCATCTCCCTCTACTCTGTTGTAAATTTTACGTTCAGTTTATACCTCAATGTAACTGGGGTTTATCCTTTGTAATTTTTTTTTTCTTTTTAGAAAAATTCTTTCATTGGCTTGAGAGAATTATAAGGTAGATGGGCCATATCTAAACACGGTATGTTTTTGCATTTAGTTTTGTATGTGATACAATGCGCTAGATGTATGCTTAGGGTGCGAAATTTTAACATGCTATTTTAAATTTTACACTACAACCACGTATACGATACGAGCATGGGATTTTGCATAGGATGCAAGATCCGTGCACATGTTTATATGTATGTGATACATGGGGAAATAAACATGTGGCATGACTCGTTTAATTTTAAAAGGTGTTTTAAAATTAAACTATAAAACGGAACATTTTAAAAAAATCAAACCCTTTTAGAAAATCTTAAGTTTTAATGCCATCAACAAAACACCCTGTTGAAATCTTGTTCATCGTAGAGCAGTGATCGCCCTCAGCGACACGTATCTACCTTGACCTTGAGGAGACACGGGTGAATGGGAGTTTCAATGCGACGCCTATTGAAATCCTGGTTCTTTAAATGCGGTGATCGCCCTCAGCGACACGTGTTTAGTTGGGCCTTGATGATATGGGATTGGGCCTCGGCCTCGTTGTTTTGAGCCTAGCCATTCACAAGTTTTATTGTATGACTTAATGGGGTTATCAAAACGGTTTTGGACCTCAAGGCATTAGATGGGATAAACATGCCATAATAAGTATCATATGATGATACAGTCCCATAAAGTTCTAAGAGTCACATAGGATGTGATTGGTAAAGAGTGACCTACCTAAATAACCAAAGGATGCATGATCGCCCTTAGCGACGGTAAACTTTGGTGAAATATGGGTCTTAGCCACTAAAAATAAATTTTATTGGGTTTTATAAAATGGTGGATATATTTTATTTTTCCAGCTAATTAAACTTTTCATATATGAATTGTAGAATCAAATGGCAACAAACGTTTCAACACTATCACTGCGATCTGTCCTTGAGAAGGACATGTTGACTGGGACTAACTTTCTCGACTGGTTCCGAAATGTGAGAATTGTTCTCACCCAGCAGAGGAAGCTCTATGTCCTGGAAAACCCCATCCCTGAACAGCCAGCTGCAACCGCTCCAAGAGCACAGAGAGATGCTTATGAGAAGTATCGAAGTGACTCTGTGGACGTTGCCTGTCTTATGCTAGTTACCATGGTTCCCGAGATCCAAAAGAACTTGGAGAACATGGGGGCATATGAGATGATAACACATCTCAGGGAAATGTTCCAAGTACAGGCAAGGCAAGAGAGGTTTGAGACTGCAAAGGCTCTTTACTCTTGCAAGATGGCAGAAGGTGGATCTGTGAGTACCCACATCTTAAAGGTGAAGGGGTACATATATCACCTTGCTAGGCTGGGATTTCCCATTGTGCCAGAGCTAGCGACGGATCTGATCCTTAATTCGCTACCTAGAAGTTATGACTAGTTCGTCATGAACTTTAATATGAATGGCATGGAGAAATCTGTCTCTGAACTGCATGGGATGCTAAAGACTGCTGAGGCATCCATAAAGAAGGCGCCTAGCACTGTCTTGTTAGTTCAGAACAAGGGAAAGGGGAAGGGCAAAGGAGAGAGGAAAGTAGACGCCGAGGTTGGTGTGACCAAGCCTGCGGCCAAGCCTAACCCACCGCCTGCCAAGAAGGCAAAGCCCACCAAGGATGCAGTTTGTTTCTTCTGCCAGAAGCCTGGACACTGGAGGAAAAATTGCAAACTGTACATGGAAGATCTGAAGAAGAAGAAGAGCGAAGCCTCTACTTCAGGTATCTATGTTATAGGTGTTCACTTGTCTACTCCTACCACTTGGGTATTGGATACTGCTTGTGGTTCGCACATATGTACTAATGTGCAGGGGTTGAGAAGAAGTAGAAAGCTGAGAAGAGGCGAGGTGGACCTACAAGTAGGCAATGGGGCAAGGGTTGCTGCTGTTGTTGTAGGAACATACGAGCTAGTTTTGCCCACTGGCTTATTTTGTTATTAAACATTTGTTACTGCGTACCATCTCTGAGTTCTAACATTATATCACTTTCTTATTTGGATAAGGAAGGATTTGTTTGTGTGAATGGAACTGGTAGATGTTCAATTTATAAGGATGATGTGTTATTTGCTTATGGTTGTCTGCAAGATAATCACTACATCTTAAAATTGGAACAAAGATGTAATAACGAAATATATAACATCGATACGAAAAGGATTAAGATTAGCGAATCTAATCCTACATACCTTTGGCATTGTCGTTTAGGCCATATAAACGAGAAACGCCTAGAGAAGCTCCATAAAGATGGACTTCTAAGCTCATTTAATTTTGAATCATATGATGCTTGCGAATCTTGCTTACTTGGAAAAATGACAAAGGCGCCCTTCACTGGCCACAGTGAGAGGGCATCTAACTTGTTCGGAATCATACATAGTGATGTATGTGGACCCATGAGTACACAAGCTAGAGGTGGTTACTCATATTTCATTACGTTTACTGATAACCTCAGTAGGTATGGCTACATCTATCTAATGAAGCACAAGTCAGAATCTTTTGAAATGTTCAAGAGATTTCAAAATGAAGTTGAGAACCAACTTGGCAAGAAAATTAAAGTACTTCGATCCGATAGAGGTGGCGAATATTTGAGCCAAGAGTTTATTGATCATCTTAGAAGTTGTGGGATCGTCTCACAACTTACTCCTCCTGGAACCCCACAGTGGAATGGTGTGTCTAAGAGGAGGAAACAACTCTATTTGATATGGTTCGATCTATGATGAGTCAAATTGATCTTCCGCCATCCTTTTGGGGATATGCTTTAGAAGCTGCCACGTTCACACTTAACCGTGTTCCGTCTAAGGCAGTTGAGAAGACACCATATGAGATATGGAAAGGGAAGAGTCCTGATTTGTCTTATCTCAAAGTTTGGGGATGTGAAGTTTACGTTAAGCAACAAGCTAACGATAAACTATCTGCCAAATCCTTCAAGTGCTTGTTTGTAGGGTACCCCAAGGAAACGAGGGGATACTATGTTTACTGCCCATCTGACAACTAAGTGTTTGTAGTCAGAAGTGGATTCTTTCTAGAAAAGGATCTTGTTTCCAAAAGAAACAGTGGGAGTAAGGTGGATCTCGAAGAAGTTCAAGATCCACATGGCACTTCAGAGGCGCAGACAGAAACTGGAGAAGATACACAAGATGTTGTGGAACCTCCTCCAGAAGCACAAGGACCACGAAGGTCTGATAGGACACGTTTTCAGCCGCAAAGATATGGATTTTTGGTGACTGAGAACAAGGACGTGTTGCTCATGGAGCGTGGTGAGCCAACCACCTATCAAGAAGCTATCGTGGATCCCAACTCTGAGAAATGGGTTGAAGCCATGAAGGCTGAGATGCAATCTATGTACGACAACGAGGTATGGACCTTAGTCGCTCCACCCGAAGGGGTAAAACCCGTAGGGTGCAAGTGGGTTTTCAAAGAGAAAACATACATGGATGGCAATGTCAACGTCTTCAAGGCGAGGCTAGTTGCAAAGGGATTTACGCAACGTCATGGTATTGACTATGACGAAACGTTTTCGCCTTTTGAAATGGCCAAGTCCATTAGGATCCTCCTTTCCATAGCCGCATATTATGACTGAGATATGGCAAATGGATGTCAAAACAGCGTTCCTTAATGGAAGGCTGCCCGAGCATGTGTACGTGACACAACCTGATGTTGGAGATTGTGCCCTAGGGCCAATCATTTTAAAAATATGTTGTGAACATATTGATTAATTTATGGAGATAAATTAATGGTTATCATATTATTAGCATGTTTACTATGATAACAGTCCGTGATTAATCATGAGATAATTAATATAAACTGTCCCTGATCGCTCATTCAAGTGGGAACTTGAAATGAACTAAGACCAGCATGACCTCGGTGCATAGAGATGCATGCACTTGATGCTGGTACGAGAGTCATGGTGCAATTATGTAAGGGGTTACGGGTTGTTGGACATGACCCGGAGAGTCCTGCATGGGTTTAGTCATCAGCTTGCTTCTCCTGTACACCTGTCACGACGCCTTAGACCTGAGGTCATCATTATTCCGGCGTTGCAGTTGTCAGACTTTGGCTTAGTCTAACGTTGCCCATAACAGGGTAGTCATAAGGGCTAAGTACGGGTTTGGTTGATTGCCGTGCTGAGAAATGTAGATTGACCAAGATGGGATTTTGTCTCTCGTTACATGACAGATATCTTAGTGGCGCCCTCGATGAGTCTGTCCAAGAAATGCGTGGCCACGCTGGGATTTGGGACTTACTCAAGAAATTGAGAAAGTTGAGGTTTGGATTATGGATGACTTTCCAGTGCCTAATCCATGACCAAGATATCGTGTGACAATAGGGTCTATGACAAGGTGGTACTAAGGTTAAGTCGGTTTTGGTAAAAACGATAACTCACGTGTTTTGGGTAGTCGTGATGGCTTGCTAGAGTCCGCTCACGACTAGTAGGTCATGGAGATGACTTGCTGCCAACTTCACGTGGGGCCTGCTGGGTCACACACGAGCAGGAACATGACACCGTTTAAAAGGGACACGAATTAGGGTTAATTCGTGGGTCACTCCGGTGGCACGATTTAAGACACAGAGGAAATGTCTGGGACACTAGGTCTTGTCTTAATTGATCTACAATTGTGAAGTATTTAAATTTGTGGGACAAATTTAAATATAATAATTGTTAAATGATTAATGGGGATTAATTATTTACAATTAAAATATTAGGGAAAAATATTTCAGATAAGGTTCCTAAAAGTTAGAAAATTATTGAATTATAAAATTCACTAATATTGGCATGAGGGTGGCGCCTCATTTGGTGATTTAAGGTTAATAAAATTGTTTTATTAATTTAAATAATAATTTGAATTCAAAAGATTTGATGGAGATATCAAAAGATTTGAATTGAAATAGATTTGGTGAGATCTCAAATCAGGATCTTTGGAGAATCATGACTTCCTAAGAGTTAGGAAGGTTTTTGATTTATAAAATTCCAAGGATATATTGGAGCAATATGGCGCCATGCTTAGGTGGGTCCCAAGGGAGATTTGATCTTCCAATTGATTGCCTAAGATTACGATTTGAATTTAAATTAAATATTATGGTAATATTTTCATTGTAAATTCAAATTCATGAAGCCATAATATTATAGTTTAGAATTATAATAATGCTCTAAAAATAATTATATATATGTATATATAAGGGTGCTAGGCGCCTAATGCATATGGATGAGACTCCACTTGTGATTTTTGGTCTTCCTCCTTGTAGAGAGAGAAGAGAGAAATCACCATCATCAAACCCTAGGTTTCCAAGTGAGGAAAATTTTGGTTCTCAAGAGTTGAGAGGGAAAAATCGACTTTGCCTAAGGAGTTAGGAAATTCGATTCGAGGTTACCAAAATTACGGTTTGTGAGAGAAGAAAAGGCAAGAAGGAGTTCTTGTGGGGGGTTTCTTCTTTTGCGCCACTTTAGGATTTTGAATCAAGAAGGAGTTTTTGAGTTCAAAAACACTGTAGATTGGTCCCTAGTTCTTTTGGAGAAAAGAACGGAAGGCTAGCACCTTGGTGCCCGAGAAACTGTTCGTGTGGATTACTGGCAGAGGGAGGACACTGCGAGTGGACTTCTAGGACACGCCTTGTTCAACCAACCGATTGAAACTCGTGAGGTATACCACTATCTTAACAGGTTTTAAATTCTACTAGCGGATCCGTTCGGGAATTTTAGGACATGGCGCGTTTTATTTTTAATTTTATATTTTCTTCCGCTGCGTTAGGCGCCTAGAATTCCCAACAGGGGTATTAGAGCCACGCTAGTTCTAGGATTTAAAACTGTTTATGTGTACATGTGATGTATGATATGTGTGTTTACTACTTTCAATCACCTGTTTTGGTTTTACAAAGAAATCCACCGAACATTTTCTTAAAAATTCAATCTACAGAAAAAGGTGCAAATTATATATATGAGATACATATAGAGTCGATTGGATCGGCTGGAAAATTTTCTTGAGTGTTTTTAGGCCAAAGTCGAAATTCCTTTATAATTATAGTTAAAAGTGTTTTAATTATAATAATTATAAAGGTGGCTGAAAATTTGTTAAAATTATGAATTTTACAATTTTTGGGGGTCAATAATTATAAATTCTTGAATGGAGATTCATGGTATTTATAATTATTGATAAAAGGCCTAATCCCAAGAAAAGGCATGGTAAAATTGCACAGACCCTAAATTGAACACAATCTTAAGAGGAGTTTTAATATATGTGTTGGTTACCGTGTTTGACATAATTGTATGAATTGTTCATATTTGAATTGTGTGGTGTTGGATATGGCTCTAGGAGGTTTATTTCGGTAAATACGGCCTGCGTGTCGTCTCCCTCTACTCTGTGTAAAATTTACTTTTTGTTTATACCTTAATGTAACTGGGGTTTATTCACGTGTAATTTTATTTTTCCTTTTAGAAAGGTTCTCTCATTGGCTTGGGAGAATTCTAGGGTAGATGGGCCATATCTAAACACGGTGTATGCCTTTTACATATAGTTGTATGTGATGCGCTAGATGTATGTTTAGGGTGCAAATTTTAACATGCTATTTATATATCGCGCTACAACCATGTATACGATATGAGCGTGGGATTTTGTATACGATACAGAATCCGGGCACATGTTTATATGTATGAGATACATGAGGTAATAAACATGTGGCATGACTCGTTTAATTTTAAAAGGAGTTTTAAAATGAAACTATAAAACGGAACAAATTTAATAAATAAAAATCAAACCCTTTTAGAGAATCTTAAGTCTTAATGCCATCGCTAAAACACCCTGTCGAAATCTCGTTCATCGTGGAGTGATGATCGCCTCCGCGACACGTATCTGCCTTGACCTTGAGGAGACACGGGTGAATGGGATTTTCAATACGACGCCCATTGAAATCTTGGTTCTTTGAATGCGGTGATCGCCTCCGCGATACGTATTGCAGTTGGGCCTTGATGATATGGGGTTGGGCTTCGGCCTCGTTGTTTTGAATCTAGCCATTCACATGTTTTACCGTGTGACTTAATGGGGTTATCAAAACGATTTTGGACCTCAAGGCATTAGATGGGATAAACATGCCATAATAAGTATCATGAGATGATACAGTCCCATAAGGATCTAAGAGTCACATAGAGATGTGATTGGTAAGGAGTTACCTACCTAAATAACCAAAGGGTGCATGATCGCCTCCGCGACGGTAAACTTTGGTGAAATATGGGTCTTAGCCACTAATAATAAATTTCACTAGGTTTTATAAAATGGTGGAAGTATTTTTCCTGCTAATTAAACTTTTCATATCTAAACAGTAGAATCAATGGCAACAAACAATAGTTCATCACTATCACTGCGATCTGTCCTTGAGAAGGACAAGCTGTCTAGGACAAAATTCCTTAACTGGTATCGTAATCTGAGAAGTGTTCTCACCCAAAGAAGGAAGCTGCTGACTTCCTCGACTGGTCTTGTAATATGAGATTTGTTCTCACCCAACCAAGGAAATTTTGTGTCCTAGAGATCCCTCCCCTGAAGAGCATGCCAATAATGCTCCAAGAGCATAGAGAATTTCTTGGAGAAGCACTTCAATGATTCTTTGGACGTTACTTGCCTAGATGCTAGCACAATAGTTCAAGAGTTGAACAAGGGGATGTTGTCGGCTGTAGAGATGGTCACACATCTCAAGGAAACGTTCCAAAATCAGGGGAAAGGGAAGGGCAAAGGAAAGTGGAAAGGAGACGCCGAGTTTGGTGAGACCAAGCCAGCGGCTGAGCCTAACCCACTACCTGCCAAGAAGGCAAGGCCTTCAAAAGGATGCAATTTGCCTTTTAAGAAATTGTAAATTGTATTGAGAAGATCAAAAGAATAAAAGGAGAGATAAGATCTCTACTTCTGATATCTTCATTATAGACGTTCACTTGTCTACTATAACCGCTTGTGTATTAGATACAGCATGTGGTTTTCACATTTGATGTGAAGGGTCTTAGAGACAGTAGAAAGCTGGACAGAAGCGAGATGGACCTACGAGTGGGCAATAAAGCAAGGGTTGCTGCTGTTGCTGTGGGAACATACGAGAAAATGAAAGGTTTTTGCTTCTCTTTCTTATTTGATAAGGAAGGTTTTTGCATGTGTTAACTAAAAGAATGGTGTTCAATTCATAAAGATGATGTTTATTTGCTTTGCAAGATAAACATTGATCTTGAAATTTGAACGTTAACATGATAACAATATCTATAACAATGATACGAAAAGGATTAAGATTAGCGAATCTAATCCTATATATACCTTTGGCATTGTCGTTTAGGTCATATAAACAAGAAACGCCTAGAGAAGCTCCATAGAGATGGACTTCTAAGCTCATTTGAACTTGAATCATATGATGCTTGCGATTCTCGCTTACTTGGAAAATGACAAAGGCGCCTTTCACTGGCCACAGTGAGAGGGCATCTGACTTAATGGGGATCATACATAGTGATGTATGTGGACCCATGAGTACCTAAGCTGAAGGTGGTTACTCTTACTAGCCGCTTCAATAGGTTTGACTTGGGCTACCTATTAAAGCATAAGTCGGAGTCTTTTGAAATAGAGATTTCAAAGTGAAGTAGAGAACTAACTTGACAAGAAAATGAAAGTCCTTCTATCCGATCGAGAAGGCGAGTATTTGAGTCAAGAATTTGTTGGTCATCTTAGAAGCAGTGAGATGGTCTCACGACTTGCCCCTTCTGAAACCCCATGGGGATGGTGTTTCTGAGAGGAGGAATCGAACTCTATTTGATATGGTTCGATCTATGATGAGTCAAACTGATCTTCCGCGATCCTTTTGAGGATATGCTTTAGAAGCTGCCGTGTTCACACTAAACCGTGTTCCGTCTAAGGCAGTTGAGAAGACACCATATGAGATATGGATGGGAGGAGTCCCATAGTGTCTTATCTCAAATTTGGGGGGTGTGAAGTTTACGGTAAGCAAATGATAAACTATCTCCCAAAAGGTTCTTGTTTGTAGGGTACCCCAAGGAAACGAGGGGATACTATGTTTACTACCCATCTGACGACAAAGAGTTTGTAGTCAGAAGTTGATCTTCTTAGAGAAGGATCTTGTTTCCAAAAGAAACAGTGGGAGTAAGGTAGATCTTGAAGGAGTTCAAGATTCACAAAGCACTTCAGAGGCACAGACGGAAATTGGAGAAGAACCACAAGGTGTTGTGGAAGCTCCTCCAATGACACAAGGCACACGAAGGTCTGATAGGACACGTTTTTAGCCAGAAAGATGGGGATTTCTCGTGACCGAAAATAGGGTTGTGTTGCTCATGGAGCATGGTGAGCTCACCACCTATCAAGAGGCCATCTTAGATCCCAACTCTGAGAAATGGGTTGAAGCCATGAAGGCTGAGATGGCAACGTCAACGTCTTCAAGGCGAGGCTAGTTGCAAAAGGGGATTACTCAACGTCATGTGATGACGAGACGTTTTCCCAGTTGCAATGGCCAATTCCATTAGGATCCTGGTTGCCATAGTCGCATATTATGACTATGAGATATGGCAAATGGATGTCAAAACAACATTCCTTAGTGGAAGGCTGCCCGAGGATGTGTACGACACAACCTGAGGGGTTTGTATGTCCAGAGGAACCAGTAAAGGTGTGCAAGCTTTGCAAATCCATTTATGGATTAAAGCGAGCATCACGGAGTTGGAATCATCGTTTTGATGAGGTAGTAAAAGTAGTTTGGCTTCTTACAAAACGCTGACGAGCCTTGTGTTTACAAGAAGGTTAGTGGGAGCACAGTTGTGTTCTTGGTGCTGTATGTCAATAACATATTGCTCATTGGAAATAATGTTCCAACCTTAGAGATTGTGAATCTTGGTTGTGAAATTTTTCAATGAAGGACTGAGAAGCTACCTATATTCTAGGCATTAAGATCTATGGAGATAGATCTTGTGGGCTTCTTGGATTGAGTTAGAGTACATACTTGGATGAGGTACTGAAGGGGTTCAGTATGCAAGACTCCAAGAGGGATTCATGTCGATGAATCAAGGATTGACCTGGAGCAAGTTACAATGTCCCAAGACACTTGTTGAGCAAGGGCGCATGATTGGCATCCCTTATGCTTCGGCAATAGGATCCATCATGCTGTGTACTCGACCCGATGTGTCGTTTGCCCTGAACGTGACAAGCCGGTTCCAACGAGACCCTGCTGAGCATCATTGGACCGCTGTCATAAGCATCCTTGAGTACTTAGGAAGAACTAAGGATGAAATCTTGGATTATGGTGGAATTGTTGTGTAAGGGGTTACACAGGTGCCCGTTTTCCAAAACCTACCAAGATAAAATCGCAGTATGGATACGTGTTTCTCCTGAACGGTGGCATCGTGAGTTGGAAAGAGTTCCAAGCAGAGAGCACGATTGTTGATTCTACAACAGAGGGTTGGTCGCGTGGAGACGCAGGCCGTAAAACTAGTGTCTGAAGTGTGATTGGTGGTCACCCTGTGGAGACAAGATGACACCAAATGGGATTGGATCCCCACTGATTTTCCGACAGTGATATATGTATCCACATATATACACTCAGACATGATCACCTAGAGATGGTGATAACAAGATATGTAAGGTAGCAGACGAGGATGATGTTGCCGATCCTCTTATGACAATGTTAGGAACAGTAATGTCATATGGAGATCCCTAGCACAGGTCTTACATGAGCATCATGTAATGTCAGATGGAGATTAGACACATTAATGGATGTTCCTAGAGTAGGAACAATTGGATTAATGATTGTACCTAGTGCAAGTGGGAGTTTGTTGGAGATTGTGCCCTAGGGCCAATCATTTTATAAATATGTTGTGAACATATTGATTAATTTATGGAGATAAATTAATGGTTATCATATTATTAGCATGTTTACTATGATAACAGTCCGTGATTAATTATGAGATAATTAATCTAAACTGTCCCTGGTCGCTCATTCAAGTGGGAACTTGAAATGAACTAAGACCAGCATGACCTCGGTGCATAGAGATGCATGCACTAGATGCTAGTACGAGAATCATGGTGCAATTACGTAAGGGGTTACGAGTTGCTGGACATGACCAGGAGAGTCCTGCATGGGTTTAGTCATCAGCTTGCCTCTCCTGTACACCTGTCACGACGCCTTAGACCTGAGGTTATCATTATTCCGGCGTTACAGTTGTCAGACTTTGGCTTAGTCTAACGTTGCCCGTAACATGGTAGTCATAAGGGCTAAGTACGGGTTTGGTTGATTGCCGTGCTGAGGAATGTGGATTGGCCAAGATGGGATTTTGTCCCTCGTTACATGAGAGATATCTTACTGGCGCCCTCGATGAGTCTGTCCAGGAAATGCGTGGCCAGGCTGGGATTTGGGGCTTACTCAGGAAATCGAGAAAGTTGAGGTTTGGATTATGGATGACTTTCCTGTGCCTAATCCATGACCAAGATATCGTGTGACAATAGGGTCTATGACAAGGTGGTACTAAGGTTAAGTCGGTTTTGGTAAAAACGATAACTCATGTGTTTTGGGTAGTCGTGATGGCTTGCTAGAGTCCGCTCACGACTTGTAGGTCATGGAGATGACTTGCTGCCAACTTCACGTGGGGCCTGCTGGGTCACACACGAGCAGGAACAAGACACCGTTTAAAAGGGACACGAATTAAGGTTAATTCGTGGGTCACTCCGGTGGCACGATTTAAGACACAGAGGAAATGTCTGGGACATTAGGTCTTGTCTTAATTGATCTACAGTTGTGAAGTATTTAAATTTGTCGGACAAATTTAAATATAATAATTGTTAAATGATTAATGGGGATTAATTATTTACAATTAAAATATTAGGGAAAAATAATTCAGATAAGGTTCCTAAAAGTTAGGAAATTATTGAATTATAAAATTCCCTAATATTGGCATGAGGGTGGCGCCTCATTTGGTGATTTAAGGTTAGTAAAATTGTTTTATTAATTTAAATAATAATTTGAATTCAAAAGATTTGAATTCAAATAGATTTGGTGAGATCTCAAATCAGGATCTTTGGAGAATCATGACTTCCTAAGAGTTAGGAAGGCTTTTGATTTATAAAATTCCAAGGATATATTGGAGCAATATGACGCCATGCTTAGGTGGGTCCCAAGGGAGATTTGATCTTCCAATTGATTCCCTAAGATTACGATTTGAATTTAAGTTAAATATTATGGTAATATTTTAATTGTAAATTCAAATTCATGAAGCCATAATATTATAGTTTAGAATTATAATAATGCTCTAAAAATAATTATATATATGTATATATAAGGGTGCTAGGCGCCTAATGCATATGGATGAGAATCCACTTGTGATTTTTGGTCTTCCTCCTTGTAGAGAGAGAAGAAAGAAATCACCATCATCAAACCATAGCTTTCCAAGTGAGGAAAATTTTGGTTCTCAAGAGTTGAGAGGGAAAAGTCGACTTTGCCTAAGGAGTTAGGAAAGTCGATTTGAGGTTACCAAAATTAGGGTTTGTGAGAGAAGAAAAGGCAAGAAGGAGTTCTTGCGGGGGGTTTCTTCTTTTGCGCCACTTTAGGATTTTGAATCAAGAAGGAGTTCTTGAGTTCAGAAACACTGTAGATTGGTCCCTGGTTCTTTTGGAGAAAAGAACGGAAGGCTAACACCTTGGTGCCCGAGAAACTGTTCGTGTGGATTACTGGCAGAGGGAGGACACTGCGAGTGGACTTCTAGGACACGCCTTGTTTAACCAACCGATTGAAACTCGTGAGGTATACCACTATCTTAACAGGTTTTAAATTCTACTAGCGGATCCGTTCGGGAATTTTAGGACCTGGCGCGTTTTATTTTTAATTTTATATTTGCTTCCGCTGCGTTAAGCGCCTAGAATTCCCAACACCTGAGGGGTTTGTATGTCCAGCGGAACCAGTAAAGGTGTGCAAGCTTCAGAATTCCATTTATGGATTGAAGCAAGCATCACGGAGTTGGAATCATCGTTTTGGTGAGGTAGTCAAAAGAGTTTGGCTTCTTACAAAATGCTGACGAGCCTTGTGTTTACAAGAAGGTTAGTGGGAGCACAATTGTGTTCTTGGTGCTATATGTCAATGACATATTTCTCATTGGAAATAATGTTCCAACCTTAGAGATTGTGAATCTTGGTTGTGAAAATCTTTTTCAATGAAGGACTTAGGAGAAGCTGCCTATATTCTAGGCATTAAGATCTATAGAGATAGATCTCGTAGGCTTCTTGGATTGAGTCAGGGTACGTACTTGGATGAGGTACTGAAGGGGTTCAGTATGCAAGATTCCAAGAAGGGATTCATACCAATGAATCATGGATTGACCCTGAGCAAGAAACAGTGTCCCAAGACACTTGTTGAGCGAGGGCGCATGAGTGGCATCCCTTATGCTTCAGTAATAGGATCCATCATGCTGTGTACTCGACCCGATGTGCCGTTTGCCCTGAGCATGACAAGCCGGTTCCAATAAGACCCTGGTGAGGATCATTGGACCGCTGTCAAAATCATCCTCTAGTACTTAAGAAGAACTAAGGATGAATCCTTGGTTTATGGTGGAACTGATGTGTAATTGGTTACACAGGTGCCCGTTTTCAAAAACCTACCAAGATGAATTTTAATCGCATTATGGATACGTGTGTCTCCTGAACGGTGGCATCGTGAGTTGGAAAGGTTCCAAGCAGAGCACGATTGCTGATTCTGCAACAAAGGGTTGGTCGCGTGGCGACGCAGACCGTAAAACTAGTGTCTGAAGTATGCTTGGAGGTCACCCTGTGGAGATAGGAAAGACACCAAATGGGACTGGGTCCCCACTGATGTTCCGACAGTGATATATATATACTCAGACGTTATCACCTAGAGATGGTGATGTCAAGATATGTAAAGTAGCAGACGAGGATGATGTTGCCGATCCTCTTATCAAATCCCTAGCACGAGTCTTACATGAGCGTCATGTAATGTCAAATGGGGATTAGACACATTAATGGATGTTCCTAGTGTAGGAACAGTTTGATTAATGATTGTACCTAGTGCAAGTGGGAGTCTGTTGGAGATTGTGCCCTAGGGCCAATCATTTTGTGGATATGTTCTGAACATATAGATTAATTTATGGAGATAAATTATGTCGTTATGATATTATTAGCATGTTTACAATGATAGCAATCCGTGATTAATTATGTGATAATTAATATAAATCTGTCCCTGGTCGATTATTTTCCTGGGAGCGAAAATGAACTAAAACCAGCATGACCTCGGTGCATAGAGATGCATGCACTAGATGCTTGAACGAGAGTCGTGGTGCAATTATGTAAAGGGTTACAAGTTGCTGGACTGACCCGGAGAGTTCTGCATGGGTTTAGTCATCAGCTTGCCTCTCCTGTACGCTTGTCACGACACCTTAGACTTGAGGTCATCATTATTCCGGCATTGCAGTTGTCAGACTTTGGCCTAGTCTAACGTTGCCCGTAGCAGGGTAGCCATAAGGGCTAGGTACGGGTTTGGTTGATTGCCGTGCTGAGGAATGTGGATTGGCCAAAATGGGATTTTGTCCCTCATTAAATGCGAGATATCTAACTGGCGCCCTCGATGAGTCTGTCCAAGGAAAGGAGTGGCCACTCAGTATATTGGGACTTACTCAAGAAGATCGAGAAAGTTGTGGTTTGGATTATGGATGACTTTCCTATGCCTAATCCATGACCAAGATATCGTAGGACAATAGGGTCTATGACAAGGAGGTTCTAAGGTTAAGTCGGTTTTGGTAAAAACGATAACTCACGTGTTTTGGGTAGTCGTGATGGCTTGCTAGAGTCCGCTCACGACTTGTAAGTCATAGAGATGGCTTGCTGCCAACTTCACGTGAAGCCTGCTGGGTCACACATGAGCAGGATCAGGACACCGCTTAAAGGGACACGAATTAGGGTTAATTCGTGAGTCACTTCGGTGACACAATTTAAGACACAGCAAAATGTTTGGGACATTAAGTCTTGTCTTAAATAATCTACAGTTGTGATATATTTAAATTTGTAGGAGAAGTTTAAATATAATAATTGTTAAATGATTAATGGGGATTAATCCATTTACAATTATAATATTAGGGAATAATAAAGCAGATAAGGTTCCTAAAAGTTAGGAGATTATTGATTTATTAAATTCTCTAATATTGAGTTGAGGGTGGCGCCTCTTTTGATGATTTTATTAATAAAAATGTTTTATTAATTTAAGTCATGAGTTTGAATTTGAATTTGGTTCAAGATTTGAATTAAAAATATTAGGGTAATATTTTAATTCAATAATGAATTTAAATTCAAGATTCAAATTTGAATTAAAGATATTAGGGTAATATTTTAATTCAAAATCATTGGAAGATAATGAGTTGGTTATAACTTCCTAAGAGTTAAGAATGTTTTTTATTTATAAAATTCCAATGAAAAATAAGGGCATATGGCGCATTGCACTAGTGGGGCCCAAGGGAAGATTTGATCTTCCATTTGATTCTCTGAGATTTCAATTTGAATTTGAATTGAAATATTAAGTAATATTTTAATTAGATTTTCAAGTCCTAAAATTATGATATTATTGTAATCTCATAATTTTATAGTTTGATAATCCTATAATTTAGGGATTCCCTAATTATAATTATCAATTCCCTATTTATATAATTAAGTAGGGAAAGTCGCCTAGCTCCTAACCCTAGCTCATTTGTGATTTTGTCTTCCTCCTTGTAGAGAGAGAGAATCGCCAACTTCAATCCTAGAGAGAGAAAAGTCGAATTTCCTAAGGGGTTAGAGAGAATTCGTCTTGTTCAACAACTAGTGGTTTTGAGAGAAGAAAAACAAGAAAGGGTTCTTGTGGTTTCTTCCTCCTTGCGCCACCTTGTGTTATTGATTCAAGAAAGAGTTCTTGAATTGAGAGCGAAAAATCGACTTTGCCTAAGGAGTTAGGAAATTCGATTTGAGGTTACCGAAATTAGGGTTTGTGAGAGAAGAAAAGGCAAGAAGGAGTTCTTGTGGGGGGTTTCTTCTTTTGCGCCACTTTAGGATTTTGAATCAAGAAGGAGTTCTTGAGTTCAGAAACACTGTAGATTGGTCCATGGTTCTTTTGGAGAAAAGAAGAGAAGGCTAGCACTGTTGGGAAATCCCCGGGGAAACACGCAGCGGAAGAACTATAAAATAAAAAAAAACTTGCGCCCCCAAGAAAATCCCACCCTGAGATCTGCTAGCTGAATTTAAAACCAGATACGAAAAGTGTTATACCTCAGGCTTTCAATCGGATTGGTGATACTGGAGAGTCTAGAAGTCCATTTGCACGTCCTTCCTCTACCGGTGATCCACACGAATAGTTTCCTGAACACGAGGTGCTAGCCTCCACGCCTCTTTCTCCAAAGAGACTCGGGATCCAATCTACAGTTTTGGATTCAGGAACTTCTTCTCTGAAATCCAGGTGGATTCACAGAGAAGTAGACAGCAACAAAACACCTTTTGTTCTTCTCCTTCTCAAAAACCCCAGGAACCCACAACAACGATTTCTCTCCTAACTCCTTAGAAGAAAATCGCCTTCTCTCTCTAGGAAGGTGGGTGGCGAATTTTCTCTCTCAACAAGGAGGAAAGTCGACTTGCCTTAGAAAACTTAGGGTTTTTCACAATTGTGCATGAATGACATTACTATAGAGCTAGGCGACTTTTAGGCTTATATTTACTAAAATTGTAGCAATTTTATAAATATAAAATCATGATATTCTGATAATATCATATCTTTAAGACTTGAATATCTAATTAAAATATTACAATAATATTTTAATTCAAATTCAAATCCCTAACTCATATAATCAAATTGAAGATCAAATCTTCCAATGGGACCCACATGAGCTAGGCGCCTATCTCTCCTTAATTATTGGGAATTTTATAAATCAAAAAATAACTCCTAAAATTAGGAAGTCATAACCAACTTATTTTATCCCAAGGTTTTTGAATTAAAATAATACAATAATATCTTTAATCCAAAATTTGAAATCTGAATTTAAATTCTTTATTGAATTAAAATATTACCCCAATATATTAATTCAAATCTAGAATCTCAAATTCAAATTCAAATCCATGACTTAAATTAATAAAACATTTTTATTAATTAAATCATCTAAATATGAGGCGCCACCCTCTAGCTAAATATTAGGGAATTTTATAAATCAATAATCTCCTAACTTTTAGGAATTATTTAATTTATATTTTCCCAATATTTAAATTGTAAATAATTAATCTCTATTAATTATTTAACAACTATTTAAACTGCAGAAAATTTAAGACAAGACATAATGTCCCAGACATTTCCTCTGTGTCTTAAATTAGGCCACGGAGTGACCCACGAATTACCCTAATTCGTGTCCCTTATAAGGTGTGCTCTAATCCTGCTCGTGTGTGACCCAGCAGGCCCCACGTGAAGTTGGCAGTAGGTCATCCCTATGTCCTACAAGTCGTGAGCGGACTCTAGCAAGCCATCGCGACTACCCAAAACACGTGAGTTGATCGATCGTTACCAGAACCGATTTTAACCTTCGTACCTCCTAGGCACCGACCCTATTGTTCTACGATATCTTGGTCATGGATCAGGCACGGGAAAGTCATCCATGATCCAAACCTTTACTTTCTCGATCTCCTTGAGTAAGTCCCAATATCTAGCATGGCCATGCATTTTCCTGGATAGACTCATCAAGGGCGCCAGTAAGATATCTCCCAATTTAATGGGGAACAAAATCCCAATTTTGGTCAGTCCACATTCCTCAGCACGGTAATCAACCAAACCCGTACTTAGCCCTTATGGCTACCCTCCTACGGGCAACGTTAGACTAAGCCAAAGTCTGACAACTGCAACGCCGAAATAATGATAACCTCAGGTCGAAGGCGTCGTAACAGGCGTACAAGAGAGGCAAGCTGATGACTAAACCCATGCAGGACTCTCCGGGTCAGTCCAGCAACTCGTAACCCCTTACGTAGTTGCACCATGACTCTCATTCCAGCATCTAGTGCGTGCACTCCTATGCATTGAGGTCATGCTGATCTTAGTTCATTTTCGGTCCCACGAAAAGAATCGATCAGGGACAGATTTAGATTAATTATCTCATAATTAATCATGGACGTAATCACAGTAAACATGCTAATAATGTGAAAACCATTAATTTATCTCTATAAATTAATCCATATGTTCATAACATACATCAAAAAGGATTTTCCCTAGGGCACAATTCCTATCAAGCACCTTGGTGCCCGACAAACTGCTCGTGTGGATCACCGGTGGAGGAAGGACGCTGCGAGTGGACTTCTAGGACATGCCCCGTACAACCAAACTGATTGGAACTCGTGAGGTATACCACTATCTTAACAGGTTTTAAATTCAACTAGCGGATCTCCTGGGGAAATCTAGGGCTTGGCGCATAAATTTTTAATTTTAACTTTTGCTTCCGCTGCGTTCTTACGCCTTGATTTCCCAACATCTAGTGCATGCATCTCCATACACCGAGGTCATGCTGGTCTTAGTTCATTCTTGCTCCCACGAGAATAATCGACCAGGGACGAATTTAGATTAATTATCTCATAATTAATCAAGGACGTTATCATAGTAAACATGCTAATAATATGATAACACATTAATTTATCTCCATAAATTAATCAATATGTTCAAAACATATATATACAAGAAATGATTGGCCCTAGGGCACAATCTCCAATAGACTCCCACTTGCACTAGGTACAATCATTAATCAAACTGTTCCTACACTAGGAACATCCATTAATGTGTCTAATCTCCATTGACATTACATGACTTTCATGTAAGACCCGTGCTAGGGGCTTCGTAAGAGGATCGGCAACTTTATCCTCAAATGCTACTTTACATATCTTAACATCACCATCTCAAGGCGATAACGTCTGAGTATATATCACTGTCGGAACGTCAGTGGGGATCCAGTCCCATTTGGTGTCCTTCTTGTCTCCACAGGGCGACCTACAAGCATACTTTAGACACTAGTTTTACGGTCCGCGTCTCCACGCGACGAACTCTACGTTGTAGAATCAGCAATCGTGCTCTGCTTGGAACCTTTCCAACTCACGATGCCATCGTTAAGGAGAAAACACATAATCAGACTGCGATTTAAAACATCTTGGTTGGTTTGGAAAACGGGCACCTGTGTAACCAATGACACATCAGTTCCACCATAAACCAAGAATTCATCCTTAGTTCTTCTTAAGTACTTAAGGATGTTTATGACAGCGGTCCAATGACCCTCACCAGGGTCTTGTTGAAACCAGCTCGTTATTCTTAGGGCAAATGACACATCTAGTCGAGTACACAGCATGGCATACATGATGGATCCTATTGCCAAAGCACAAGGGATGCCACTCATGCGCCCTCGCTCAACAAGTGTCTTGGGACACTGTTTCTTGCTCAAGGTCAAGCCATGATTCATCGGAATGAATCCATTCTTGGAGTCTTGCATACTTAACCCCTTCAGTACCTCATCCAAGCATGTACTCTGACTTAATCTAAGAAGCCTTCGAGATCTACCTCTATAGATCTTGATGCCTAGAATATAGGCAGCTTCTCCTAGGTCCTTCATTGAGAATGATTTTCTCAACCAAGATTCTCAATCTACAAGGTAGGAATTTCATTTCCAATGAGCAAAATGTCTTAGACATAAAGCACCAAGAACACAATTGTGCTCCCACTAACCTTCTTGTAAACACAAGGCTTATCTGAGTTTTTTTGTAAGAAGCCAAACTCTTTGACTACCTTATCAAGACGATGATTCCAACTCCGCAATGCTTGCTTCAATCCACAAATGGATTTCTGAAGCTTGCACACCTTTCTTGGTTCCTCTGGACATACAAACCCCTCAGCTTGTATCACGTACACACCCTCGGGTAGCCTTCCATTAAGGAATGCTGTTTTGACATCCATTTGCCATATCTCATAATGATAATATGTGGCTATGGCAAGCAGGATCCTAATGGAATCGGCCATTGCAACTGGGGAAAACATTTCGTCATCCCATGACGTTGAGTAAACCCTTTTGCAACTAGCCTCGCCTTGAAGATATTGATGTTGCCATCCTTGTCGATTTTCTCCTCAAAACCCACTTGCACCCTACGGCCTTTACACCTTCAGGTGCATCAACTAAGGTCCATACCTTGTTGTTATACATGGATTGCATCTCAGCCTTCATGGCTTCAACCTATTTCTCAGAGTTGGGACCCACAATAGCTTTTGATAGGTGGTAGGCTCACCACGCTCTACGAGTCAACACATCCTTGTTCTCAGTCATCAAAGATCCGTATATTTGAGGTTGAGAACGTGTTCTATCAAAGCTTTGTGGTCCTTATGTCATTAGAGGAGCTTCCACAACTCCTTGTGGCTCTTCTCTAGTTTCCGTCTGCGCCTCTAGAGTGTCTTGTGGATCTTGAACTCCTTCAAGATCTATCTTACTCCCACTGTTTCTTTTGGAAACAAAATCCTTTCTAAAAGGAATCCATTTCTGACTACAAACACT
Source organism: Chamaecrista fasciculata (assembly GCA_003254925.1). Taxonomy (NCBI): domain Eukaryota; kingdom Viridiplantae; phylum Streptophyta; class Magnoliopsida; order Fabales; family Fabaceae; genus Chamaecrista; species Chamaecrista fasciculata. Next base: position 21,758 of record QANZ01021341.1, on the reverse strand, counting down.
TTGTTGTCAGATGGGCAGTAGACATAATACCCCCTCGTTTCCTTGGGGTATCCCACAAATAGACACATGAGGGATTTGGGAGATAGTTTATCATTAGGTTGTTGCCTAACATAAACTTCACATCCCCAAATCTTGAGGTAAGACATAATGGGACTCTTCCCACTCCATATCTCATATGGTGTCTTCTCAACTGCCTTGGACAGAACACGGTTAAGTGTGAAAGCACCAGCTTCTAAAGCGTATCCCAAAAAGGATGGTGGAAGATCGGTTTGACTCATCTGTTGGGAATTCCAGGCGCCAGAACGCAGCGGAAGCAAATATAAAAATTTAAATAAACGCGCCAAGCCCTAAAATTCCCGAACGGATCCGCTAGTACAATTTAAAACCTGTTAAGATAGTGGTATACCTCACGAGTTCCAATTGGTTTGGTTGTACAGGGCGTGTCCTAGAAGTCCACTCGTAGCGTCCTCCCTCCGCCGGTGATCCACACGAACAGTTTGTCGGGCACCAAGGTGCTAGCCTTCTGTTCTTTTCTCCAAAAGAACAAGGGACCAAATCTACAGTGTATGAGTTCAAGAACTCCTTCTTGAATCAAGAACAAGGTGGCGCAAGGAGCAGGAAAGCACAAAACCCCTTTTGTTTTCCTACTCTCAAAAAAACCCTAGTTGTTGAACTAGGCGAATTCTCTCTAACTCCTTAGGAAATTCGACCTATTCTCTCTCTAGAACTAAAGTGGCGATTTTTCTCTCTCTCTACAAGGAGAAGACAAAATCACAAAATGAGCTAGGGTTAGGAGGCAAGTCGACTTGCTCCCCCTTTTAATTACATTTTTTTTGTGATTTTAATAATCTTAAAATCATGATATTACAATAATATCATAATTTTATGACTTGAATTTCTAATTAAAATATTACCTTAATATTTCAATTCAAATTCAAAATGCAATCTCTGAGAATCAAATGGAAGATCAAATCTTCCCATGGGACCCACAGAGCAATGCGCCATCCTCCTCCCATTTATCTTGGAATTTTATAAATCAAAAACATTCCTAATTTAAGGAAGTCATGATTTTCCAAAGATTATGAGTTAGGATATCACCCAAATATCTTTGATTCAAATCTTTTGATATCTCCATCAAATCTTTTGAATTCAAACTCATGACTTTAAATAATAAAACAATTTTATTAATCTAAAATCATACAATGAGGCGCCACCCTCAAACCAATATTAGAGAATTTTAATAAATCAATAATCTCCTAACCTTTAGGAATCTTATCTGATTTATTTTCCCTAATATTATAATTGTAAATAATTAATCCCTATTAACCATTTAACAATTATTATATTTAAACTTGTCCCACGACTGTAGATTATTTAAGACAAGACTTAATGTCCCAGACATTTTGCTTAGTCTTAAATTGTGTCACTGGAGTGACCCACGAATTAACCCTAATTCGTGTCCCTTTAAGCGGTGTCCTGATCCTGCTCATGTGTGACCCAGCAGGCCTCACGTGAAGTTGGCAGCAAGCCATCCCTATGACTTACAAGTCGTGAGCGAACTCTAGCAAGCCATGACGACTACCCAAAACACGTGAGTTATCGTTTTTACCAAAACCGACTTAACCTTAGTACCTCCTTGTCATAGACCCTATTGTCCTACGATATCTTAGTACCTCCTTGCACAGGAAAGTCATCCATAATCCAAACCTCAACTTTCTCGATTTCCTGAGTTAGTACCATTTTCCTGAGTGGCCACTCTTTTCCTTGGACAGACTCATCGAGGGCGCCAGTCAGATATCTCCCATCTAATGAGGGACAAAATCCCATTTTGGTCAATCCACATTCCTCAGCACGACAATCAACCAAACCCGCACCTAGCCCTTATGGCTATCCTGCTACGGGAAATGTTAGACTAAGCCAAAGTCTGACAACTGCAACGCCGGAATAATGATGACCTCAGGTCTAACGCGTCGTGACATCCGTACAGGAGAGGCAAGTTGATGACTTAACCCATGCAAGACTCTCCGGGTCAGTCCAGCAACTTGTAAACCTTTACATAATTGCACCATGACTCTCGTTACAGCATCTAGTGCATGCATCTCTATGCACCGAGGTCATGCTGGTCTTAGTTCATTTTCGCTCCCACGAAAACAATCGACCAGGGACAGATTTAGATTAATTATCCCATAATTAATCACGGACGCTATCATAGTAAACATGCTAATAATATGATAACACATTAATTTATCTCTATAAATTAATCCATATGTTCATATACAAAATTGATTGGCCCTAGGGCACAATCTCCAACAGACCCCCACTTGCACTAGGGTACAATCATTAATCTAGCTGTTCCTACTCCTAGGTACACTGATCAATGCGTCTAATCCCCATCGATGATACTGTTGGGAAATCACAGAGGGAGCGCAGCGGAAAAATAAAATAAAAAACTTGAATAAATATGCTAACTCTGTGATTCCTTCCAGGATCCACTAACTATGTTTATACCAGGTAAGTAAAGATGTTTACCTAATTTCAATCGGTGACTTATCGTGTTCGCGAATTTGAGAAGTCCACTTCGAGTGTCCTTCCTCCACCGGTGATCCACACGAGCAGTTTGGCAGATGCCCAGGTGCTAGCCTCCTTCACTTCTTCCCAAGTGAATACGGGAACTCTATCTATGATTCTTGAATAATCAAGAACTGTTCTTGATTATCAAGATTGATTGGGGAGTACTAATATTATCAGGTGCAGGTCCAATTCTCTTTCAAGAATTTCGACTCACTCTCACAATATTAGGACTAGGCGAATTTTCACTCTCAATAGGTGCTCTAGGCGAAATTCTTGGTCTAACCAAGAATTGATGTGTGTTGTGACTT
>QANZ01021323.1:0-14946 GCA_003254925.1 Chamaecrista fasciculata | reverse complement strand
TACCCAAAACACGTGAGTGAATCGATCGTTACCATAACCGATTTAAACCTTCGTACCTCCTAGGCACCGACCCTATTGTTCTGCGATATCTTGGTCATGGATCAGGCACGGGAAAGTCATCCATGATCCAAACCTTTACTTTCTCGATTCCTTGAGTAAGTCCCAATATATTGAGTGGCCACTCCTGTTTCCTGGACAGACTCAGCGAGGGCGCCAGTAAGATATCTCCCAATTTAATGGGGAACAAAATCCCAGTCTTGGTCAGTCCACATTCCTCAGCACAACAATCAACCAGACCCGTACTTAGCCCTTATGGCCACCCTGCTACGGGCAACGTTAGACTAAGCCAAAGTCTGACAACTGCAACGCCGGAATAATGATGACCTCAGGTCTAAGGCGTCGTGACAGGCGTACAAGAGAGGCAAGCTGATGACTAAACCCATGCAGGACTCTCTGGGTCAGTCCAGCAACTCGTAACCCCTTACGTAGTTGCACCATGACCCTCATTCTAGCATCGCATGCGTGCATCCCTATGCACTGAGGTCATGCTGATCTTAGTTCATTTTCGCTCCCGCGAAAATAATCGATCAGGGACAGGTTTAGATTAATTATCGTATAATTAATCATGGACGTAATCACAGTAAACATGCTAATAATGTGAAAACCATTAATTTATCTCTATAAATTAATCCATATGTTCATAACATATACAGAAAAGGATTGGCCCTAGGGCACAATTCCTATCAGACAGCCGGCGGGAGGTGGGCAGACAACGTCGCCGGCGGCCTCTGGACGGTGGCTGACGACCGGCGTCGACGACGATGGTGGTTGGAGGCATAGGCAGCGACGGTGAGAGGGAGAGAAGTGGGTTTGCGAAGCGAAAAGTGCGTGAGCCAAAATGAAGAAGGAAAAGCGTCGTGGCTGATTTGTTTTGGTCTATGGGGCCATTTTGAAATTTTCAAAAGTCAGGGGGGACAAAATGTTATTAAGATGCAGTTCTACAAGAACTAGTATTTGTGAAAATACCCAAAATCATTTAAATCCTTCCAAAATGGTCCCTAAAACTCAAAATTTTACAAAAAGAATTTCAAGACAAAAATTATATCGCTAGCTTCGTTGCGTTGAGTAGATTCCAGATATGTAATTTGTTTTTGAAATCTTCGCCTCNTCCCGTTTTCACTTGGGAAGAAGTGAAGGAGGCTAGCACCTAGGCATCTGCCAAACTGCTCGTGTGGATTACTGGTAGAGGAAGGACACTCTGTGGACTTCTCAAATTCGCGAATACGATAAGTCACCGATCATAACTAGGTAAACATTTGTCCTTTTCTGGTATAAACATAGTTAGTGGATCCTGGAAGGAATCACAGAGTTAGCTTTTAGTTTTATTTGCGTTTTAGTCCAAATTTTTAATTTTTTCTTCCGCTGCGCTCCCTCTGTGATTTCCCAACAAAAACACCTTGTTGAAATCTTGTTCATCGCAGAGCGGTGATCGCCTACGCGACACGTATCTGCCATGACCTCGAGGAGACACGGGTGAATGGGAGATTCAACGCGACGCCTTGTTGAAATCTTGGTTTATTAAATGCGATGATTGCCTACGTGACACGTGTTTAATGGGCCTTGATGATATGGGGGTTGGGTTTCGGCCTCGTTGTTTTGAGCCTAGCCATTCACAAGTTTTATTGTGTGACTTAATGGGGTTATCAAAACGGTTTTGGAACTCAAGGCATTAGATAGGATAAACATGTCATAATAAGTATCATATGATGATACAGTCCCATAAAGATCTAAGAGTCACATGAGATGTGATTGGTAAGGAGTTACCTACCTAAATAACCTAAGGGTGCATGATCGCCTATGCGACGGTAAACTTTGGTGAAATATGAATCTTAGCCACTAATAATAATTTACTGGGTTTTATAAAATGGTGGATATATTTATTTTTCCTGCTAATTAAACTTTTCATATCTTAATTGTAGAATCAATGCCAACCAATAGTTCATCACTATCACTGCGATCTATCCTTGAGAAGGATAAATTGACTGGGACTAACTTCCTTGACTGGTTTCGAAATGTGAGAATTGTTCTCACCCAGGAAACGAAGCTGTATGTACTGGAAAACCCTATTCCTGAACAGCCTGCTGCCAACGCCACAAGAGCACAGAGAGATGCCTATGAGAAGCATCAAAGTGACTCTGTGGACGTTGCTTGCCTGATGTTGGCCACCATGGTTCCCGAGATCCAAAAGAACTTGGAGAACATGGGGGCATACGAGATGCTTAGGCAACTCAGGTAAGGCCAAGGCAAGTCGACTTTGGTGACCTAATTCACATAAGTGTGATTTTGTTTTTCCTTCTTGTGAGACAAGAGTGAAAATCGCCTAGCTCCAAAACCTAGAGAGAGAAACTTCATCTTCTCCAAGAGTGCGAGAGAAATTAGGTTTTTCCTGTTGGGAATTCCCGGCGCCAGAACGCATCGGAGGCAAAATACAAAATAAAAATAAAACGCGCCAGGTCCAAGAATTCCCAAACGGATCCGCTAGTAGAATTTAAAACTTGTTAAGATAGTGGTATACCTCACGAGTTCCAATCGGTTGGTTGTACAAGGCATGTCCTAGGAGTCCACTCGTAGCGTCCTCCCTCTACCGGTGATCCACACGAACAGTTTGTCGGGCACCTAGGTGCTAGCCTTATGTTCTTTTCTCCAAAAGAACAAGGGACCAATCTACAGTGACTTTGAATTCAAGAACTCCTTCTCGAATCAAAGCAAGGTGGCGCAAAGAACAAAACCCCACAAGAACTCCTTGTTTTTCCTTCTCTCACAAACCCTAATTTTGGTGGTGCAAATCGAATTCCCGAACACCTTAGGCAAAGTCGATTTTTCCTCTCTCAACTCTTGGGAGCCATAATTTCTCTCACTTGGAAGAGCCAGGGTTGAAGGTAGCGATTTCACTTTCTCTCTCTACAAGGAGGAAAACCAAAATCACAAAAGAATTCTCTCTTTCTCTAGGTGCCTAGCCCTAGGGTTTTAATAATTATATTTAGAGCATTATTATAATTCTAAAATTATAATAATATGACTTCATGAATTGAATTTACAATTAAAATATTACTTTAATATTTAATTTAAATTCAAATCGTAATCTTAGGGAATCAAATGGAAGATCAAATCTTCCCTTGGGACCCACTAAGCCTTGCGCCATATTCTCCAAATTTCCTTTGGAATTTTATAAATCAAAATCATTCCTAACAATTAGGAAGTCATGATTTTCCAAAGATCATGAGTTAAGATATTCCCTAATATCTATGATTCAAATCTTTTGAATTCAAACTCATGATTTAAATTAATAAAACATTTTTATTAATTAAAAGCCATATAATGAGGCGCCACCCTCAAAGCAATATTGGAGAATTTTATAAATCAATAATCTCCTAACTTTTAGGAACCTTATCTGATTTATTATTGCCTAATATTGTAATTGTAAATAAATTAATACCTATTAATTATCTAACAATTATTATATTTAAACTTGTCCCACAAATTTAAATATACGGGCCGTAACAGGGTAGTTATACGGGCTGAGTACGGGACTGGTTGATTGCTCTATAGTGGAATGTGGATTGGCCAAAATGGGATTTTGTCCCTCATTAATTTGAGAGATATCTAACTGGCGCCCTCGATGAGTCTGTCCAGGAAAATGCGTGGCCATGCGGGAATTTGGGACTTACTCAAGGAATCGAGAAAGTTGAGGTTTGGGTTATGGATGACATACCTGTGCCTAGTCCATGACCAAGATATCGTAGGACAAACGGATCACGTACACGGAGGTACTGAGGTTAAGTCGTTCTTCCGGTTACCGAACGATAACTCACGGATTTTGGGTAGTTGTGATGGCTTGCTAGAGTCCGCTCGCAACTTGTAGGTCATGGGGATGCCCTACTGCCAACTTCACGTGGGGCCTGCTGGGTCACACACGAGCAGGAACTGATCACCATTCGAGTGGGACACGAATTAGGGTTAATTCGTGGGTCGCGCGAGTGACACGATTTAAGACACAGAGGAAATGTCTGGGACATTAGGTATGGTCTTAATTAATCTACAGATGACATATTTAGATTTGTGGGACAAATTTAAATATTAATAATTGAATATAATTAATGATGTTAATTATAGGCAATTTAAATATTAGGAAAATAATTCTGGATGATGTTCCTAAGAGTTAGGAAATTATTGAATTATAAAATTCCTAATAAATAGGAGAGGGTGGCGCCTCTTTGGGATATTTTTGGGTTAAATAAAATTGTTTTATTTAATTCAAATAATATTTGAAATTCAAATGGAGATTTGAAATTCAAAAGATTTGGTGACATCTTTTAATATCTTTGGTGAATCAAAATTAGAGGTTTTTGATTAATTAAATTCCAAGGATAATTAAAGGGGGATTAGGCGCATGAAGGTGGGTCCCATTGGGAGATTTGATCTCTCAAATTGATTCTCCAAGATTGCATTTTGAATTTAATTATAATATTAAGGTAATATTATAATTATAAATTCAAGGCCTAAAATAATTATATTATCAAAATATCTTTATTTTAGGATTTATTAAATCACCAAAATTCTTCCCTATATATAGGGGGCAAGTCGACTTGCCCCATACACACAAGTGTGAAACCCTAGTTTGATTTTCCTCCTAAGAGTTAGAGAGAGAAAATAATCCTTTGCACACACACATAGAGAAAGTCGACTTTCTCTAAGAGTTAGGGATTTTCGACTTTGCTCTTAAAATTAGGGTTTTGAGAGAAGAATAGGCAAGAAGGAGTTCTTGTGGGGGGATTCTTCTTAGCGCCACCTCCATTGCTGAATTATCAAGAAGGAGTTCTTGAAAATTCAGAGGTCTGTATATTGGTCCCGGAAATTCTTTTGAGAAAAGAATTTGGAGGCTAGCACCTCGGTGATCAAAGAAACTGTTCGTGTGGATTACTGGCAGAGGGAGAACTCTGGGAGTGGACTCTGTGGAACTCGCCCCGTACAACCATCGGTTTTGAAACTCTGAGGTATAACACTAACCAAAAAGTTTAAATTCTACTAGCGGATCCGTTCGGGAATCATAGGACCTAGGCGTTTTTAATTATTTTTATTTTTGCTTCCGCTGCCTTAGGCGCCTAGGATTCCCAACAGTGGTATCAGAGCCACGCTAGTTTTAGGATTTAAGACTTATGTTTGTGCATGAGATGTATGAATTTTTGTGTTTTGTGTTTACCGCTTTCAAACAAATTGGTTTTACAAAGAAATCCACCGATCAGTTTTCTTACAATCAATCTACAGAAAAATTGTGCAAATTATATGTATGAGATACATATAAGTCGATTGGATCGAAGGAAAAATTTTTCTTGATGTTCTAGGCTAAAATCGAAAATCCTGTATAATTATAATTAAAAGTGTTTTAATTATAATAATTATATAGGTGGCTGAAAATTATTAAAATTTGGAATTTTAATATTTTTGGGGGTCGATATTTATAAATTCTTGAATGAGATTCATGGTATTTATAATTATTGACAAAAGGCCTAATCTCAAGAAAAGGCATGTTAAAATTGCACAGACCTAAATTAAAACACAATTTTAAAAGAGTTTTAATTTGTGTGTTTTGTTACCGTGTTTGACAATAAATATATGAAGTGTTCATATTTGTATTGTATGGTGTTGAATATGGCTCTAGGAGGACCAAAAGTTTTAAATTCTACTAGCGGATCCGTTCGGGAATCATAGGACCTAGGCGTTTTTTTATTTTTTATTTTTGCTTCCGCTGCCTTAGGCGCCTAGGATTCCCAACATAAGCCTTGCGCCATATGCTCCAAATTTCCTTTGGAATTTTATAAATCAAAATCATTCCTAACAATTAGGAAGTCATGATTTTCCAAAGATCATGAGTTAAGATATTCCCTAATATCTATGATTCAAATCTTTTGAATTCAAACTCATGATTTAAATTAATAAAACATTTTTATTAAGTAAAGGCCATATAATGAGGCACCACCCTCAAAGCAATATTGGAGAATTTTATAAATCAATAATCTCCTAACTTTTAGGAACCTTATCTGATTTATTATTGCCTAATATTATAATTGTAAATAAATTAATACCTATTAATTATCTAACAATTATTATATTTAAACTTGTCCCACAAATTTAAATATATCACAACTGTAGATTATTTAAGACAAGACTTAATGTCCGAGACATTTTGCATTGTCTTAAATTGTGTCACCGAAGTGACTCACGAATTAACCCTAATTCGTGTCCCTTTAAGCGGTGTCATGATCCTGCTCATGTGTCACCCAGCAGGCCTAACGTGAAGTTGGCAGCAAGCCATCTCCATGACTTACAAGTCGTGAGCAGACTCTAGCAAGCCATCACGACTACCCAAAACACGAGAGTTATCGTTTTTACCAAAACCGACTTAACCTTAGTACCACCTTGTCATAGACCCTATTGTCACACGATATCTTGGTCATGGATTAGGCACAGGAAAGTCATCCTTAATCCAAACCACAACTTTCTCGATTTCCTGAGTTAGTGCCATTTACCAGCGTGGCAACGCATTTCCTTGGACAGACAAATCGAGGGCGCCAGTTAGATATCTCTCATTTAATGAGGGACAAAATCTCATCTTGGCCAATCCACATTCCTCAGCACGGCAATCAACCAAACCCGTACCTAGCCCTTATCCCTGCTACGGGCAACGTTAGACTAGGCCAAAGTCTGACAACTGCAACGCCGGAATAATGATGACCTCAGGTCTAAGGCGTCGTGACAGGCGTACAGGAGAGGCAAGTTGATGACTAAACCCATGCAGGATTCTCCGGGTCATGTCCAGCAACTCGTAACCCCTTAAGTAATTGCACCATGACTCTCGTAAAGCATCTAGTGCATGTATCTCCATACACCGAGGTCATGCTGGTCTTAGTTAATTTCAAGTTCCCACCTAAATGAGCGACCAGGGACAGTTTAGACTAATTATCACATTAAAAATCAGGGACTGTTATCATAGTAAACATGCTAATAATATGATAACCATTAATTTATCTCCATAAATTAATCAATATGGTCAAAACATATTTATAAAATGATTGGCCCTAGGGCACAATCTCCAACATTTCCTATAAATCACCAATTTTATTTCTAAATCCTCAAAACTGAATTCTAAAATTTTGGGATCTCACAATAATCTTGTTGTAATTTTACATTTTTGTTATACCTCAATGTAACTGGGGTTTTTCACAATGTAATTTTTTTATTCTTCCTTTTAGAAAAATTCTCTCATTGGCTTGAGAGGATTATAGGGTAGATGGGTCATATCTAAACACGGTATGTTTTATGCATTTAGAATTTGTATGTTATGCAATGCGCTAGATGTACGCCTAGGGGTGCGAATTTTAACATGCAATTTAATTTTACACTACCACGTATACGATACGAGTGTGGGTTTTTCTATGAGATACAAAATCCGTGCATGAGTTTATATGTATGAGATACATGGGGAATAAACACATGGCACAACTCATTTAATTTTAAAATTAGTTTTAAAATTAGATTAAAACGGAACCCTTTTAAAACGGTTTTGGAACTCAAGGCATTAGATGGGATAAACATGCCATAATAAGTATCATATGATGATACAGTCCCATAAAGATCTAAGAGTCACATGAGATGTGATTGGTAAGGAGTTACCTACCTAAATAACCTAAGGGTGCATGATCGCCTATGCGACGGTAAACTTTGGTGAAATATGAATCTTAGCCACTAATAATAATTTATTGGGTTTTATAAAATGGTGGATATATTTATTTTTCCTGCTAATTAAACTTTTCATATCTTAATTGTAGAATCAATGGCAACCAATAGTTCATCACTATCACTGCGATCTATCCTTGAGAAGGATAAATTGACTGGGACTAACTTCCTTGACTGGTTTCGAAATGTGAGAATTGTTCTCACCCAGGAAACGAAGCTGTATGTACTGGAAAACCCTATTCCTGAACAGCCTGCTGCCAACGCCACAAGAGCACAGAGAGATGCCTATGAGAAGCATCAAAGTGACTCTGTGGACGTTGCTTGCCTGATGTTGGCCACCATGGTTCCCGAGATCCAAAAGAACTTGGAGAACATGGGGGCATACGAGATGCTTAGGCAACTCAGGTAAGGCCAAGGCAAGTCGACTTTGGTGACCTAATTCACATAAGTGTGATTTTGTTTTTCCTTCTTGTGAGACAAGAGTGAAAATCGCCTAGCTCCAAAACCTAGAGAGAGAAACTTCATCTTCTCCAAGAGTGCGAGAGAAATTAGGTTTTTCCTGTTGGGAATTCCCGGCGCCAGAACGCATCGGAGGCAAAATACAAAATAAAAATAAAACGCGCCAGGTCCAAGAATTCCCAAACGGATCCGCTAGTAGAATTTAAAACTTGTTAAGATAGTGGTATACCTCACGAGTTCCAATCGGTTGGTTGTACAAGGCATGTCCTAGGAGTCCACTCGTAGCGTCCTCCCTCTGCCGGTGATCCACACGAACAGTTTGTCGGGCACCTAGGTGCTAGCCTTCTGTTCTTTTCTCCAAAAGAACAAGGGACCAATCTACAGTGACTTTGAATTCAAGAACTCCTTCTCGAATCAAAGCAAGGTGGCGCAAAGAACAAAACCCCACAAGAACTCCTTGTTTTTCCTTCTCTCACAAACCCTAATTTTGGTGGTGCAAATCGAATTCCCTAACACCTTAGGCAAAGTCGATTTTTCCTCTCTCAACTCTTGGGAGCCATAATTTCTCTCACTTGGAAGAGCCAGGGTTGAAGGTGGCAATTTCACTTTCTCTCTCTACAAGGAGGAAAACCAAAATCAAAAAAGAATTCTCTCTTTCTCTAGGCGCCTAGCCCTAGGGTTTTAATAATTATATTTAGAGCATTATTATAATTCTAAAATTATAATAATATGACTTCATGAATTGAATTTACAATTAAAATATTACTTTAATTTTTAATTTAAATTCAAATCGTAATCTTAGGGAATCAAATGGAAGATCAAATCTTCCCTTGGGACCCACTAAGCCTTGCGCCATATGCTCCAAATTTCCTTTGGAATTTTATAAATCAAAATCATTCCTAACAATTAGGAAGTCATGATTTTCCAAAGATCATGAGTTAAGATATTCCCTAATATCTATGAGTCAAATCTTTTGAATTCAAACTCATGATTTAAATTAATAAAACATTTTTATTAATTAAAAGCCATATAATGAGGCGCCACCCTCAAAGCAATATTGGAGAATTTTATAAATCAATAATCTCCTAACTTTTACGAACCTTATCTGATTTATTATTGCCTAATATTATAATTGTAAATAAATTAATACCTATTAATTATCTAACAATTATTATATTTAAACTTGTCCCACAAATTTAAATATATCACAACTGTAGATTATTTAAGACAAGACTTAATGTCCGAGACATTTTGCAATGTCTTAAATTGTGTCACCGAAGTGACTCACGAATTAACCCTAATTCGTGTCCCTTTAAGCGGTGTCATGATCCTGCTCATGTGTGACCCAGCAGGCCTAACGTGAAGTTGGCAGCAAGCCATCTCCATGACTTACAAGTCGTGAGCGGACTCTAGCAAGCCATCACGACTACCCAAAACGCGAGAGTTATCGTTTTTACCAAAACCGACTTAACCTTAGTACCACCTTGTCATAGACCCTATTGTCACAGGATATCTTGGTCATGGATTAGGCACAGGAAAGTCATCCATAATCCAAACCACAACTTTCTCGATTTCCTGAGTTAGTCCCATTTACCAGCATGGCAACGCATTTCCTTGGACAGACACATCGAGGGCGCCAGTTAGATATCTCTCATTTAATGAGGGACAAAATCTCATCTTGGCCAATCCACATTCCTCAGCACGGCAATCAACCAAACCCGTACCTAGCCCTTATGGCTACCCTGCTACGGGCAATGTTAGACTAGGCCAAAGTCTGACAACTGCAACGCCGGAATAATGATGACCTCAGGTCTAAGGCGTCGTGACAGGCGTACAGGAGAGGCAAGTTGATGACTAAACCCATGCAGGATTCTCCGGGTCATGTCCAGCAACTCGTAACCCCTTAAGTAATTGCACCATGACTCTCGTAAAGCATCTAGTGCATGTATCTCCATACACCGAGGTCATGCTGGTCTTAGTTAATTTCAAGTTCCCACCTAAATGAGCGACCAGGGACAGTTTAGACTAATTATCACATTAAAAATCAGGGACTGTTATCATAGTAAACATGCTAATAATATGATAACCATTAATTTATCTCCATAAATTAATCAATATGGTCAAAACATATTTATAAAATGATTGGCCCTAGGGCACAATCTCCAACATTTCCATAGCTAGGGTTTTGAGAGAGAGAAACAAGAAGGAGTTCTTGTTTTGCGCCACCTATCCTTTTAAAGTTCAAGAAAGTGTTCTTGAATTTTAAGAGCTGTAGATCGAGTTCCCTTGTTCTTTTTGAGAAAAGAACCGAAGGCTAGAACCTTGGTGCCAACAAACTGCTCGTGTGGATTACTGGCGGAGGAAGGACGCTTCAAGTGGACTTCTCAGAAATGCACCGTTTAACCGAACCGATTGAAACCTTGAGGTATAACTCTATCCTTCACTGGTTTAAATTCTGCTAGCAGATCCATAGGGAAATCATTTTGGTCCTTTGCACAACATTTAAGGTTTAATTTTAATTTTATTTTTGCTTCCGCTACGCGCTTTGGGCCCTGATTTCCCAACAGACCTCAGGTCTACGGGCATCGTGACAGGTGTACAGGAGAGGCTAGCTCATGACTAAACCCATGCAGGACTCTCCGGGTCGGTCTAGTAACTCGTAACCCTTTACATAATTGCACCATGACTCTCGAGAAGCATCACATGCGTGTATCTCCATACACCGAAGTCATGCTGGTCTTAGTTCATTCACGTTCCCACGTGAATAATCGACCAGGGACAGTTTAGAATAATTATCACATAATTAATCAAGGATTGTTATCACAGTAAACATGCTAATAATATGATAATGACACAATTTATCATTCATAAATCAGTCAAACAATATGTCCATACATATAAAATGATTGGCCCTAGGGCACAATCTCCATCACTTTCCACATAACATCCTCTATGCTTGGTGCTAGGGGTTTCATGGTTCGGCAGTGAAGATACAAATTATTCAAATGAGTAAAGGGATTTTCATTGGCCAATCCGTGAATCTTAGGTAGTCCATTGAAAAGTGGTCCTTTGATCTCAAAATCCGTTTGGATTTGATGGAACGCGTTTGTTTGGACCTCATATTGTTCATTAGTGTCACGACCCCCTCTTTGGAGGCACGTGACCGGCACGGACATGGGCCTACCCCATGCCGTAAGGCTACCCACAATCGATCCATAACAACCTACCTAACTGTCCTGACAAATCATGATATATATATTTTCTAAAGTACTCATACATAATAGACTCAGTGCTCACATGTGACTGTCAACTCAGAGTATCATCAAATTAATATAAATACCATTTCGAGCAACCAACAAAATACACATTTAATCAATCTCCTACTTAAACAAATGATACGTAACCCTGAATCTTCTTCTTAAGTACTTAGTGGAGCTGTCAGGCTAGAGTTTAATACAACTTTACTTAAATAAAACAACATCCCACACGGACAATGACATAGGCTCTCGATTGGCTTCCTCCTAGAACTAAAGTAGTGGGTTGACTTGAACCTGTATCTAGAATATGTTAAACGAGGGGTGAGTCAAAACTCAATGAGCGGCTAACCCATCTCAATCATGGGGCACCAACAAAGCCATAACTCATCAGCAGTGAACAATCTATAATAACATTTATTCAGCTAAATGATCTAACATATGCAGCGACTAGAGCCTTAATCGTATTACAAGGTATATAAAACAAAAATTCGGTAAACGAAATAATTGTGGAACCTTTAAAGAAATTACAATATGTGAAAAACCACGGTTTTAAGGAAATCTTTCAGATTTACAGAATTTTTAAGAAAACACTCTTCGAAGGTTGATCGAGAAAAATATGAAGTTTAGTAAACAAGGTAACAAGGATGTAAAGCATTGTTAAAATGAAATTTGAGAAAGAAAATCGAGTTGCGAAATCTTCTAATGAGCCTCCTTGCTAGGATCAGCATTTAATATGATAAAGTATTTAAATCAGTGAAAGATTTATAGTTCACAAGAGTTTACAGTTAAATCCTTTAGGCCTATCAAGTGAGAGAAAACTCACGGGGGATTAGAAATTGAGTAATAATATAAGTTTATATATAGTCATACGTTTAGACCTCTGGAATCAAACTTTGTAAAAACAATTTTAAGCATAAGTAATCTAGTAAAGAGTAATAGTTTTAAAAATACTGATTTAAAACGAAATCCCATTTGTTTACGTCAATGGCTTCTACACGTAGGATAGCCAACAACTCAAAAGTAATTCGACTAATACCATTCAGACTATCAGAGATTACAAATTCACCCGATATCAATAAAATCAGTATTTAACATCGCATAATCATCACTTTACAACTAACTCAAAAATTCCATGCAAACAAAGATCCAACATTCAATTCATCACTCAATCGCAGGTATATTACATTATCGGTATTTCACTTCTGTATCCGACCATCAAAATCGTACATAGTGTTATCTTAATCCCTGGGGACCGCACACAGCTTATCTCACCCATCGGGACCGCACACAACATTATCTTAACCTGTGGGGACCGCACACAACATTATCTTAACCCGTGGGGACCGCACATAGCTTATTTCACCCATCGGGATCGCACACAACTTTACATCATTCTTTCCACAAATAATCAACGATAAAACACAGACAAAAGTAAGTAAAGATTTTCTATCAATATCACAGCTAGAACTATGAGAGAGCAATCATATACACAAGCACAACACAAGAAAAACCCGATCACAATCAAAATCACAATTACAATCACAATCACAAACACAAACACAAACACAATACAAACACAAAAGCAAGCGCAATTAAATTTAGTCAACTCAGAACATACAACACTTGAATAAAAACTAAATACTAGCACCAACACCAATCACCAGTAATGAAACATTAAATATCAGTAATATCAATATTCAAAATTTTACAACTATCAATTTATCAACAAATAATATTCCAATGAAATGCATAAGTCAGCCAACCATCGC
This sequence comes from Chamaecrista fasciculata, assembly GCA_003254925.1. Taxonomy (NCBI): domain Eukaryota; kingdom Viridiplantae; phylum Streptophyta; class Magnoliopsida; order Fabales; family Fabaceae; genus Chamaecrista; species Chamaecrista fasciculata. Next base: position 1,667 of record QANZ01021323.1, on the reverse strand, counting down.
GCATGATTCACATGTAAGGCTCATTATCAGTATTTTCATTTTTCCTCCACTCTTGCATGAGGAGCATCATGTCATATTCACCTCAATCCTCAGGGGAGCACACACATACAAGAACTTCTCTCAAATAATTAGCAATATCAATCGTATCCGAATAAGTAAGGAGTCTCAGTCATTATCACAACCAACCTAATACCACACGACATATTCGTATCTAAATACACATCTTACGTAGGAAGATTGTGTTTTTAGAGTCTTAGGGTGAAGTAAAATATAATAATAGAAATGTACAACTTTAAGTAGGTATAACAACCCCAATCTCAATAAGCACTAACAATAGAAGTCATTTCTTTAACATCATCACCAACCCTCCATGGCCCAAGATAAGAAAGCCACTCACCTGGTTACAAAGGATAGATAATAACACCCTTAGGCTTTCCGACCAACGATCAGTGTAGGCGAATCTATAAACATATTCAACAATAAGGATTCAATCACACAATTCAAGAATTGACCTTCACATGACCCGAAGGTCTAACTCTTCACAAAGCTAAAGATAGACTATCACAAGACACCCACCTTCTAACACTCATTCTAGCCCTTAGCCACACTCACCAAGGGTCCTATCACCTAACCAAGAGACTTGGGTATAAATTTGAGAGCTTTAACAATGCTTTGAAACCGTAAGTTCAAGATAATTTCACAATCAAGTTTCAAGGTCAATGCCATAACCCAATCTCACAATTTGTTCACTTCCTTTCCTTTCAACTTAAACTTACATATATTGATCCAAACATTTCAAATTCAAAATTATTGTTTCAAAACTCTCCATAATTCCAAAAGATTCCAATTAGTTAATCAAAACCATCAAAGTTATAAAATTCTCCCTTAGGGACCAAATTGCAACTTTAAATATTAATACACGATAACCAAATTTCAAAATATTCACTCTAGATTCAAAAAAATGCATTAGAACTCATTTCTATTATCCAATGAACTCATCCGAAATAACAATTTTAAAAAACAAAGAGATTTGATCAAAAACCCCAAAATTTCCAAATTTTCGTCACTTTCGAACCCTAGAGTCAAAACAGTCCCAAAATTCAACTTTATGGAGTTTTAATAGCTTCTAGAGGTACCCAACATGATATACTATCATCAAATGGTCCATTCCAACAATGAACATCAAGAAAAATGAAAAAATTGATGATTTTCGGGTATACCTTCATTTTAGCCGAAAATTATGTTTGGAGTTATTTACCCAAGCTTGTGTGGCTTTCAACATGGCTATGGAGGTTGGGAGTGTTGGGAAACCCCGGAGCAAAACATGCAGCGGAAGCAAAAAGGTAAAACAAAATTTTTGCGCTGCCCAAAGATTTCCAACCTTGAGATCCGCTAGTTGAATTTAAAACCAGATACGAAAAGTGCTATACCTCAAGCTTTCAATCGGCTGATTAAATTAGGCGAGTCAGAGAAGTCCGTTTGCAACGTCCTTCCTCCACCGGTGATCCACACGAACAGTTTCCCGAACACAAGGTGCTAGCCTTCTGTTTCTTTCTCCAAAGAAACAAGGGAATCGAATCTACAGAGGTTGAATTCAAGAACTCCTTCTTTGAATCCAAGACAAGGTGGCGCAACAATGGAGGAGAACAACAAAACTCCTTTTGTTT
>QANZ01021316.1:0-16870 GCA_003254925.1 Chamaecrista fasciculata | reverse complement strand
ACCTAAAAGATGATTGACCCTAGGGCACAATCTCCATCACCTTTTTGTTAACAGAGCAAATCACATGCCCTTATTTGACACTTTTTAAACCACGAGGACCCTTTCTGAAAATGGGCCAAACCACAGAAACCTTATGTGTAATTTACCCTAAAATTTAATCAAGGTCAAATTAAACATTTGATCCATTTAGTTTTATTAAAATTATAATTTCATCCCTATACTGTAATTACATATGATTTAGTCCTTATAGTTTCATAATGACGACAATTCAATCCACACATACTGTTATAACATTATTATTCAAATGACGTGACAATCAAAATTATTAAAAGAATACATGTGGCATTTGATGAGTCATCTAAAAATGCCACATGCTACCATATGTAATATAATAAGATTAAAAATAAAACTCATAGACAATTAATTAAAGTCCTAACGTGATTAGTTTTAAGATCAAGGTCTCAATCAAAATTATTTTAATTCTTGATCAAGAAATTACCAATTTAACATCCCTGATATTATAATAACAAGAATCACATTGAATACATTATTATTCTGAAATTGCAAGAAATAACAATACCTTTAGTCATCCGGGTTTATTGTCATTACTCAATTTGTTAATTGCTCCAAAACTTTTACCATTAGTGTTGAATTGTCAATTGAGATGAAGTTTGCATCAAATATTGCATCTTATTAAATGTTTCCGTAGTAACACTATTAATTAACATAATCTATTTTATTGAAATTATTTTAAATTTTTAAGAATGATCTTTACGTAATCAAAGCTCTTTTTCATTAACACCTAAATATGTGATGAACATATTAATGAGTAAACTACCAAATTGGTCCCTGGATTATTGGCTCGCTGACAGATTGGTCCCCGAATTTAGGAAATTGACAAATAGATCCCCAAATTTTTCTAACGAGTCAAATAGGTCCCCGAATTTTTCTAACGTTAGTCAAATAGGTCCCCGAATAACATGCACAGAAGGACCTATTTGATAAATGTTAGAAAAATTCGGGGACCTATTTGTCAATTTCTTAAATTCAGGGACCAATCTGTCAGTGAGTCAATAATCCAGGGACCAATTTAGTAGTTTACTCATATATTAATTTAAAGCACTCAATGAATAGTAAGAAAAAAACCAACTTACATCGTAAATTGAGATTATTTATAAGGGTAAATTACATATTGGTACCCTGTTCTATGGACTGATTTCACTTTGGTACCATGTTCTTTCAAAAGTGACACTTTGACACCTTATTCTTTCGAAAGTGACATTTTGGTACCCTGTTATTTGCACCGTGAACACTTTGGTATCCGAGCAAAGATAGAACCGGGTAACAAATCGTGAAAGAACAGGGTACCAAAGTGAAATCATGCCATAGAATAGGATACCAAATTGTTAACGGTTCAAAGAACAAGGTTCCAAAATGCCACTTTTGAAAGAACAAGGTATAAAAATGTAATTTACCTTATTTATAAAATAAGATAACTAAATAATATATATATTTTCTGGTAATAACACAACATCATTGTTATTTGATCACATAGATTTGAACACATTAAATACCATTAAATAATTGACTTAGATTTGTATATAAGACTTCAATTTAATTACTCAATCATAGACACATTGTTGGAATTTGTGGGTCAAATATCCGTTCATGTGGTAGTCCAATTGAGTTATGGGTTGATCCACTAGAATGTGAGTTATTTTACATAAGTCCCACATTAGATAATTTAGTTTTGGGAGCTCTCCCATTCTCCTATAAATAAGAGTGTTTCCCCATCATTCAAGGATGTTTCAAATAGTTACAATAATACAAAGCCTTATTTATAGAGAAAACATATTATTCGGTCACTGAATTTACATCAAGTAGACTAATTTATCCCCGATCAATAATCAAAATATACATCTTAGTCCCTGAATTATTGTAGTTGTATACAAGTTGGCTACACTGGGTTAAATTCAAGGACCAAAGAGTATAAATTTAGAACGAATTGAGGGGCTAATTATTCTATATATTTTATTTTAATAACAAACAAGCAACAATATTAATTCATTATCAACTAATTATTAATTAAAACTATAAAAATTCATCATAAGATGATTAACAAACAAGCAATAATACTAATTCATTATTAACTAATTATCAATTTTCATTAGAGATTGCCTTCTTTCTTTTGGCTGGCCAATTAATGATGTTAGTATTGGTATCTCTTCTGCTTATACGTTCAGGTTTCTGTGTAATGGGTCAGGTTCTTTTGATGAGAAGATTGTGAGAGAGGATATTTTGGGACTCTTAGGGTCATTTAGGGTGAATTGGGCTTTGTGTAATGATTATACTCCTTTTACTCATATTTGGGAGATGCTGCTTAGGGTATCTATGGGATCAAGCGATATGTATACTATTAATCTTGATTGATTAAACTGTTCCTTTTAACAAAAAAAACAATAATTATCAATTTAACATACTATAATATTTTAATATCACATAATAGTTCATAGAACAGTACTCTATACAAAATTTATAGTTAGCAAACTTGGGCAAACCACTTTGACGGTGCTCATCTTCGATTCTGTCTAATCTCTAGGGCCAAATATCATATTTGCAAATTTACGATTCATTCATCTAAGCCGTTGCTACTTGTCTCTTAGTGCCTCTCGGTCTAGTTGAAGGATTTCAGTGAGATAGGGAAGGCTAAAACACAGTTGAGGAACCACAATGCAGCGACGAATATCGTCAATACTCAAAGAAGAGATTGGTGGAGTACTTTATCCATGACATATCTTAACAAGATACAAAAATGTTTGTTCATATAGTTTTAAAACAGAATATGTAATTGCATCCACATTACTTTGGCTGTAACCATCACATAAAAGAAGTGATAGGACTCTTATTTTCCTTAAAATTAAACCCATTTAAAAGTAAATTAGTTTTTGCATCTAAATATGTGCTTTCTTACTCTTGATTATAGTACGAAACTGTATTTGAGAAAATTGTGTATTTTCAAGTAGAACTAATAATTTCTAATTTTTCAAGTAGAATACACATATATAAATATACATAAACATACTTATTCTATTAATGCAACTTGTATAAATGAAACAACTGATGTGATTCAACCTCTATCATTGAGAATTTAAAAATAACTCATTTAACCAGTAACTTATATATTTTAAATAAATTTAAATTTTTTATCTAAAAAACATATAAAATTATAAAATTGTATAAAATATAAAATATCATTTATATAATCAAATTTATTAAAATACAATTATTAATAGAAAAAAATTGTCATGAAAACATAACATTTTATAACATTTTTTAAAAAAAAAAACATATTTTAACAAACTACAAAAACAAAAAAACTGTTATCAATTTTTGCTTAATGAAAAACATGTTTGTTTGTTTGCAAAACTTAAATCAATCTAGATTCTAGACTGTTTGAAGTTTGATCAAAAGTGTATAAAAAATTAGAATATAAAAATATAAGTATTGTAAACAAGCTAAATTATAAATATATAACAAGTTTAGATAATTTTTTTGGAAGTAACACGTATTGGGGTAGAAATAGAAGTAAAAGTTGGAGAGATTGTCCCAATGCGCTTGCAAAAATAGGTATTTTTTATAATGATAATTTATATATTTGGGTTTCTACTAATATTATTGATTTTTTCTTCCGTAGATGGTGTTTGTACCTGGAACCGGGTTTGGGTTGTGGCTATCTGGAAGATTTGGTGTTGAAGAAATGCACAGATACATTATCCCAACTTCAAAATTCCCTTTCATCTAGCTGAGTTTATTCAAAGTTACATTCTGGATTATGATAGAGGAAGACATATTTTTGGAGTATTCAACATAATACCTGAGGGGACTGAAGTTGAGGTTACTTGAAACAAGTCGGCTGAGGGTTGGATCAAAGTCAACTTCGATGGTGCTCAGGATCGTGGTTCAAGGGTTGCAAGTTGTGGTGGGCTCCTACGCAGTTCAGAAGGCATTTGGATTGCTGGGTTTGCCAAGTTCCTAGGGTTTTGTTCGGTCCTTAAAGCCGAAGCCTGAGACTCTTCGAAGGGCTGAGATTGGTCGTCGACATGGGTATTGAGTTGATTGAAATCGAGTGTGACTCGACGATTTTGGTGGCGTATGTCCAGAATTGTTGCTCTCCAGTGCCGGATCTCCATGGGGTTATGATCGAGATTAGGGAGAAGCTGAGTCTCTTTAGGCAGTGATCGATCTCTCATGTTTGGAGGAAGGCAAATCTTTGCGTCGATTTTCTGACGTCGATGGGTGCTTCTCTGTCGACGGAGCTACGGGTCCTTCACCTTGCTTCGCCGGCTGAAGGAGTTTGTCTTCATTTGCTTGGTGACTCGATGGGGTTCACTGAGTTGAGAGCTACTAAGGCTTAGTTTTTTTGTGTTGTGTTGGCTTTTGCGTTTTTCTTCGCCTCTGTAGTTTTGTGCTTTGCTTTTTTTTTTTTGTGTTCATGCTTTTTCAAGCCCTTCCTCCACCAAAAAAAGAAGTTGAAAAAATCTTTTTGGAAAGTATGTATAATCATAATTGTTTAGATTATATTATTGAAAATTTGATAATGCTTTTTGTGGAGTTTTTGCATTGGGATTTGAAATAATCTAATAATTAAAAAAACATCATTTTGTTGCTTTTGTTGATTATTCCAATTGATTTTTTTTTACTTGTTAAAATTACAATTAGGCAATAGCTAATATCACCCAGATAAATAAATATTAGATGATGCTTACTTTTTTGTCATTCATTTTTATCGACTCATCAAATCAGTTGCTAAAAAAATACAAGTCAGTTGGTTAATGAATTATGAACTGATGAACAATTTGGACCCTAAGTTAAAATAACGATCATCATCTATCTCATGTATATTAAGATTTTGTTTTTACAATTTTGTCAAAATAGATTTTTTAGACAAAAAATAAAATTTTGTTATCTAATTATTACCGAGTATACGTATCAGTTCATAATGAATAAAATAAGAGTTAAAATTGTATCCAGTTATCCTAAAATAGTCACGAATGATTTTTGCTTTTTTTGTGTTAAAAAAAATACGAGTTGGTTAGTTTAAAATGGAGTAAACTCCTAAATTGGTCCTTGGATTATTGGGTCGCTGACAGATTGGTCCCTAAATTAAGGAAATTGACAAATAGGTCCCCGAATTTTACATACGTTAGTCAAATTGGTCCTTCTGTTAAATGTCCGTTAACCAACCAGCTGACGTGTCCGTTATCTGCTGACGTGGCACGTTAAGTGCCACGTCAGCAGATGGAAAAATGAAAAAAAAAATGCCACATATACTTGATTTGCCACATAAGCATTAATAATTTAAAAAAAAAAACATTTCCTTCAAAAATCAAATTGGTCCCTGAGTCATATATCTTTTAGAAAAAAAAAATTATTTTTACTCACCCATTCTTATCTCATTATTTTCAATTCCCTATGTTTTTCATCATCTTCATTCATTTTAGTCCCAAATCCTCAAATTAAAATTGTAAAGTGTCCCAAAATTCTTCCAAACATTCCAATTTAGTCCATAAAAGTATTAAAAACTCTAAAACCTAAACCTTAAACTCTAAACCCTAAAACTTAAACCCAAACCCTAAACCCTAAAACCCTAAACTCTAAAACTTAAACCCCAAACCCTAAATCCTAAAATCCTAAACCATAAAACTTAAACCTTAAACCCTAAATCCCTAAACCCCTAAACTTATTTTCTTAAAAATAAACTGATTTTCCCCTAATCAAACACAAAACACACCCTAATTTCTTCATCTTCGTGAATCATCATCCTAAAGAAAAAAAAAACTACCTAGAATACCAAACACACCCAGAATACCAAACACACCCTTTTTGCTCCATCATCCTAACGCCCTCAATACCAAACACACCCTAATTGCTCCATCATCCTCACGATTTCATCTCCTTCATCTTCCCAAAATCCAAGCTTGAATCAACAGCAACAAAACTTCATCTCCTTCATCTTCGTCAGTTCATAATCATCATTCATCATCCTAAATTAGTGTACAATAGGTCGATGAAATCGACTACCTCGCTCACGAACAAAGAGAAAACATTCGAGCTCCTTTGGTACGATTTGGCACGATTTCGACCCCTAACGCACGATTTTGAACCCTAAGACACGATTTCGAACCCTAAGACACGATTTCTCGGACCGATTCAGTTTGAAGGGACGATTTTGCTTCGATTTCGAAATCAGCGTGAAATAATTATGGTTTGCTGTGTGCTTTGATTTCGATTTTGCTGTGTGCTTGATTTTTGTAGAGAGAAACTGAAGAAAATCTGGGGAATTTGGTGAAAATAGGACCATGGTTTTGAAAATTGTGTGATTTAGGGTTGAAGATGGGTTCATTGAATATGGATGATGAAGGTGGATAGATGAAGAAGAAGATGAATGTGGATGGGTATGAAGATGAAGGTGGATAGATGAAGATGGGTTCGTGATGATGAAGGTGTGTATGAATTGATGAAGATGAAGATGAAAAAGATGAAGAAGACTAAAAAAAAGTGTTAGGGGATTTAGGGGTTTAGGGACCAAATTGCAAGAGAGTAGTTTTTTTTACAGGTTTAGGATTAGGGGTTAAGGTTTTAGATTTTAGAGTTTAAGGTTTAAGTTTTAGGATTTTAGAGTTTAGGGTTTTAAGATTTTAGGGTTTAGGGTTTAGGGTTTTTAATATTTTTAAGGACTAAATTAGAATGTTTGGAAGAATTTTGGGACACTTTACAATTTTAATTTGAGGATTTGGGACTAAAATGAATGAAGATGATGAAAAACATAGGGAAGTGAAAATAATGAGATAAGAATGGGTGAGTAAAAATAAAATTTTTTTTTCTAAAATATATATGACTCAGGGACCAATTTGATTTTTGAAGGAAATATTTTTTTTTAAATTATTAATGCTTATGTGGCAAATCAAGCATATGTGGCGTTTTTTTTTCCAGTTTTCTATCTGCTGACGTGGCACTTAACGTGCCACGTCAGCAGATAACGGACACGTCAGCTGGTTGGTTAACGGACATTTAACGGAAGGACCAATTTGACTAACGTTTGTAAAATTCGGGGACCTATTTGTCAATTTCCTTAATTCAGGGACCAATCTATCAGCGACCCAATAATCCAGGGACCAATTTAGGAGTTTACTCGTTTAAAATGCCATTTGGACAATTCATGCAAGTGATGTGACTTATGCACGACTTGGATTAGTTAAAAAGTTGTTTTTTCTTGCCATTAAATTATTTTAAAAATAAAAATTATGTCACTTCTAGTTCTAGTTCTAATTTTATACAATTGTTTTTTTTTGGCCAGTTCTAATTTTATACAAGGGTCCTTCTAACATGTGCCCTTAAGGCACATGTTAAGGTTTCTTTCGATTTGTCAAGTGAGTTTTCAAACATTAAAAATTATTTTTTGAATGAATTTTCATAGATTTTAAGATATGAGATGTTGTACTAACCAATCAAAAGAAACCTTCAAATATGCCCTAAGGGCACATGTTAGATAAATCCTTTATACAATTGCCCAAGTTTTTTTTTTTTGGCCATTAACTGCCCAAGTTATATATAAGAATTTTTGCAAAAGTACTAATTTTGTCCCCAAACTTTATACCAATTGTCAATCTCATCCCCAATCTTTTTTTGTTATCCATTTCGTTCTCAATATTTCACATTTGAGTCAATTTTATCCTTTAACTAACTTCTTTCATTAAATTAACGACAGACTGCATCATGTTTTTTAATATGAGTTAGAAATTTGAATTTCTTTTTTTATCAATTTTACATTATATATCATTAATCACATAGATCCTCTAGATAATATTTGACTAAAGTAAGAACAAATAATAAAATTGACCAAAATGTGAAACATTAGGGAAGAAATTGACAGCAAAAAAAGATTATAAACAAAATTAAAAGTTGGTGCAAAGTTTGGAGACGAAATTAGTACTTTTACCTAAATTTTTTCGTATAAATTATAATCTAATTTTTGAATAATTTCTAAACAAACTAAATTAATTGCTTTTTCAAGAGATTATAATTGGTCTCAAATTAACCCTCAAACTCGGGATTCTCTAACCCTACCCTTCCCTCAATTTATCATGCCCAAACCAAACCATAAACCCCGTGGAAGAGAGGCCGCAAGAGAGAGGACCAACGAGTGTGAAGTAGAAAATCACCATAAAATATGATTCAATAGTTAAAGGTCAATGATAAGATTTTTCGGAAACATTAACAACCAAAATATTATGAACTAAAACAAAACTTACGATAAATATTAGGGCCCAAATTTATGACCAATCCATCCAAACTCAAAAGTCATAATTCTCTAACCCGTCCCTCAATTCTTTATGCCCAAACCCTAACCCCCGTCGATAGTAAGGTAAGAGAGGTCGCAAGTGAGAGGACCAACGAGCAAGACAGTCAAGATCTAGATTTAAATCGAAAGATCGTACTTGCAAGACCAATTCTAGTTAAATCGGATGCAGATTTTGACAAGATCGGAGCAAAATCGCTTGTTAGTACAATCTTACCGATTTTACCTATATATTTTTTTTTGAAGCTTTTTTTTAAAAAAAAATAGGGGCCCAATACGGATTTTTTTTGTTTTCAACTCCAAAAACACCAAAAACTCAAAAACCCTAACGCCTAATTCCCTTCCTCATTCACAATCAGACTTGCGACTTGCCTCCTTCTCCTTCCTTCGCGTTTGTCTCGTCGTCCTTGCTTCCCGTCGTCGGCTTCCGGTCGTCGCCCCGTCGTCGGCTTCCGGTCGTCGCCCCGTCGTCGGCTTCCGGTCATCGTCCCGTCGTCGTCGTCGCGTCATCTTCGTCCAGTCGTCAGCTTCACGTCGTCGTCGTCGTCGTCGTCGGTTTGTCTGAACTCCAATCTTATTTTGCGTTGTGTCTGAAGTCTGAACTGAGTGAACTCTAATCTTGGTGATTAGTTTAGGAAGAATTTGGCCCTTTGATTGGTGTGTCTCTGTTAGTGTTTTCTGGTATTATATAAACAACATAAGAATAGGGAAGAGTAATTATTGGAGATAGGCATAAAATGACTGAGAATAATACCAAATATCAATCCCATTTACAACAAACGCCAAGTTCGAATCTGATTGTCCCATAAACAGTCAACGTTGGAGCCTTTGAAATTGTAGTAATTGGAGATTAGTATGTTAGTCTTGGCTTATTGTGTATAATTATTAATTCTGCAATTGATTAATGCCTTTAATTTCTTTAGAGCAAAACAAATGTTACATATTAGCTCAACAATTTTCTGTACAAAAAATTAGCTTTTGACTGAACTTATGATAAACATTTTAGACATCTTCATATTAGTTAATTGCATGTTTTTGAGACTATAAATTGATGATGTTGGATAAGGATGTCAAACAGGTTATTTTGGATTCCCATATCACTGTGCAGAAATCTGTGTAGCTTAGCTTCATTAAGGATGTGTTATTTTAATTACATGCCCTTCATTAGTTTGGGAAGATTTTAAGGCGAATTGGTCCCTACCAGTTTCGCATGGTTTCTGGTCAATGGGAATAGGATAGCTTTAGTTGTCAATCTGTGTAGCTTTTAATCTTTCCTTTGTTGTATGTTGTTTTCATGAGTGATGATTGTGAATATGGTCAGCCTTACTTGGAGACAATTTTTTTGTTAGAACTTCAAGGTTACTAAAGATTGAATCGATGTAACTTTTCCTTATGGGTACTACATGTTATGATTTGAGTTTTAGAGCAATTAAAGAGAAAGACGCAATGATTTTCCTAGGGGTTTGTGTTGCCCAAGTTGCTATGTTATCATAACTAAATAGAGGCAAATGTCAATTTTGTCCCTTTTGAGTCCTTTTTTCAGAAAATAAATTTATAAACAACTTGCTCTTTTAAAGTAGAAAAGATTGGGATTTATTTAATTTTTGTTTCTTTAAATCAAAAGTACGTTTATAGTCTGTATGAGCATTGAGATGAACCTTTTTTTAGTTTTTTTGTCTTTTTATTATTTTAGCAAATTTGAAGACTTTAATATGTTATTTATGGATGCTAGGATCATTCTGCTTCATCTCTTATACCCTGGCAAATCTCTAGTATGGATTACTAGGTAGGCATTATCTTGTGTAAAGAAAACTGAAGATGGATTCATGATAAGTAGCGGTTCAATTAAATTTATTTGTTCTGATACACAAAGTGACTAGTTTTCTCTTTCGAATGTCTGCTTTATTTCTTTCCCTTTTCCTTTTGTTTGTCTGGTTTTATCCAATTTAGGATGATTTCTGACCAGCATGCTTTGTATTCCTACTATCTTTTTATAACATCTTTGTTTTATAAAATGAAATCTGAAAGTAACCATGTTGAGAACTTTGTTATCTATGTCAACGTGAAAATGTACTGCAATTCTTAGATATGAAATTCTACTGGCTTGTGTAAAAGCTGAATCTTTTGGCTAGTTTGTCAGCAACTGCTGATGTATTTGTCCCTTTTCATGTGAACATTATCCTTTTTGTCCCTTTACATGTGCACATTATTCTTAATTTGACGATAGAAAGCATCATCCTATTTTTGTTAAATTGTTTTTGAAAACCATGATTATATAATCCACTCAGTTGTGTTGGATTATAAAATTTATATTACTTTTACTGAACGACAATGTTGCAATGCTTAACACAATATTCTAACCACCATGACAACTATGTGCATGTCAATAACAAGTTTGGCATGGACTAAACCAGTTAAACGAATCTCAGATCCTTTTAAGAAAGTTCAATGCTACAGACTTTGCTTTTTATCCATATCTCGTGGATGATTTATTGATGAAACTTGGTGAGGGACAACATAGTCAGACTCTTTCCCATATAAAGCGAAAGAGGAAAACCTCTTATTGTAAACAGCATTTACAACCTCACCATGTGCTTCTACCTTCAAAAAAAGAAAAAAAAAACTCAAGTTCATCAGATCTTGAACATGATAAAGGTTATGATATATTGCAGCATTCAATTTTGTTTTGTCCCATAATCCACCAGTACTATATAAAATGACACTCCACACCTGTATACAAATTAGAGCTCATATAGTCATATTCTACATATCATCCAGTTCCATAAGACCAAGCTGTGCACTATGTGAAATCAAACCCACTAGCATAGGGCTCTTCAAAGCTATGTTGATGATAGAAAGCATCATCCTATTTTTGTTAAATTGTTAATGTTAATTGAAAATTTGAGTTAATTTATATAGATGCATATATCTCATTTAATCATATGCAGTTCAGTTTATTTTTGTTGTTTCATGGATAGGATTTTTTATCCGGCTTAAATCTAAGGGAAGTAAAGACAGACAAACAAAAAAAATGTTCTTCCACATAGTTTTAGAGCGGAATATGCAGTTGCATCCACGTTACTTTGGCCGTAACCTTCGTGATAATCTTGTGGCCAAGCTCATGAAAGATGTGGAAGGAACTTGCAGGTTCTCATCTTTTGCTTGTTTTCTTCCTTTTCTTTTCCATATTTTGTGAAAACAAAATCATTAGTTAAACTGTGGTTGGTAGAGTTTATTAGGAAATATTTTCTGGAGTAGGTTTGAACTAGAAGCAACTAAAAGATATTTTTTTAGTGTTTCAATTTAATGATGTATGACATTTTCTTAACCGTAAAAGGACAATTATGAGAATGTTGTACTGTAAATGTTGTTTCGATGTCCAATAATATGAGTTTCATCTTAAGGAATCTTATTTTCCCTAAAATCAAAACCATTTAAAAATAAATTAGTTTTTGCATCGAAGTATTTGCTTTCTTACTCTTGATTATAGTATGAAACTGTAACTAAGAAAAGATGTATTTTCTTTCAAGATTAAATGTTGGTATTTTCAACTTTTATGCAGTGGTCAACATGGATTTGTAGTTGCTGTTACAGGAATAGAAAATATTGGGAAAGGGTTAATTCGTGATGGAACAGGATTTGTGACATTTCCCGTGAAGTACCAGTGTGTTGTTTTCAGACCATTTAAGGGGGAAATCTTAGAAGCTGTTGTTACCATGGTGAACAAGGTTGATATTCTTCCATTGTCTAGAGTTATTTAACAGAATATAGTAGGCATATAGCTTTCATTATCAATGATGAGTGACTGTTGAGTTTTTGGAATCTGTACAGATGGGTTTTTTTGCGGAAGCTGGACCTGTTCAAATTTTTGTTTCAAACCATGTAAGGCTTATGCACTTCTGATAATCTTCTCGTAAGAAATATTCTTTGTCATCAACATGTTATTCTACCCTTTCAGTTTTTTTTTTCTGAATGCTAAATTCATGTGTAATTATATATTTTTGATGCCATTGGAATGCCATACAAGTTATTGATCATATGCCAATATTAATTTTGTGGATGAGGTTTTGATTGAAATAAATAAGAGGTGGAGTTTGTTACTTGAAATGCTTCAAGTTCAAAGGCATTTTATTCTATTTTTATGTCTGTCACACTTCTATGTTGTCTTTCTTTTCAGTTGATTCCAGATGATATGGAGTTCCAGTCTGGAGACTTGCCAAATTATACTACTTCAGATGGATCAGTAAGTGTAGTTCATAACTTGTCTTTGGAAACAGAATGCTGTGGAATGTTTTGGTATTAATCACTTTGTCTCGTGCAGGTTAAGATTCAGAAAGATAGTGAAGTGCGACTTAAGATTATTGGGACTCGAGTGGATGCGACTGAAATTGTATGCCCTTTTCTTATATTGTATTTTGTGTGTTCTAACTGTCAAGTGGATAGCTCTATGTGATTAGTTCCATTTCTCCCTATTGAAAGATGAATTTACAAGGAAGAATTGAAACATTTGATATTTACTTCCAAGTTTGTCTTGTTGCTGATAGCTTTCTGATTTTGCCGGAGGTTCTCTAGAACTAACTTGTCTAATATTAGTTTTTTTTCATTTTTTTCAAACAGTTCTGTATTGGTACCATAAAAGATGATTTCTTGGGTGTGATTAATGACCCTGCAACAGTCTAGAGGCGCCAGCATTCTTCTAGCATATCTAATTTCTAAGGAAGGACATTCTCCAATGTAATTAGTTTATGTAAGATAATTATAAGAGGGACATTCTCCATCTCACTAATTGCCATATCTTTGTCTTTGCTGTATTGGTTCTACCATAAAAAAAAATGTATTTATTGCTCATAGAAAGTTATGGTTCTAACTTCTAGGAGTAGTGTTTTAAAAAGGCTAAAACTTTATTTTAGTCCTCGAATTATGGGACATGGGACAGGTTTGGTATTGTTAGGGCTTCACCACCACGACGACCCCTCACTACCGTGACGACCCCTCACCACCGCGACGGGGCCCACTTTTGCCACCTCGGCGTTCAACACCCCAGGCGGGTCTATGGGTCCGGCGAGTCTACACCCTTCCACTATGGGGATACCCTAAGTGTGTGGTGCTGGGAATCGAACAGGGGACCTTCCCCTTATTAACCCCAAATCACCACTCCTTGTACCACTTGAGCTACTGTACAAAAAAATTGGGGTCCAGTTAAGGAAATTCTAAAATTTGCAGAAAGCAAATCATCGTAGTAATGGGGAATACTATAACTACAAGCGTGGAACTCAATTGAAATTTTAGAACTGACAACAAGTTGTAAATTAACCTTTGTCAAAAAATTGATACAAAAGGTTCACATCTTTGACACTAGGAGGATCCGCATCGGGAACATCCTTATCCCTCCGCATCGGGAACAGCCTTCTTATCCCTCAATATATTATGTAGAGCTTTTTGTTCAATTTTTGGTGAGATTCCAGGGACAGAGATTCGACATGATGTTTGCACAAACTTTAGAGTGTCTCAATGATATTAGTCTTCTTCCTCTTCTCACTAAATGCCAACTTCCACAACTTGATTGACCAATGTCTATAAACATTAGGAAAAAAAATATGCAAGCAGAAACTGTTAGTCAAATTAGCCAAAATCCTATAACACAAAAGGTAAAGCTGAATCGTCTAGAGACGAAACTTGTATATAACATGAAGCATACTTGCCTGTTAAAATACTCCCTAGCACCTCCCTCGTAATCCTAAAGGCCTGCATATTCAGATAATAAATACTCCAACAATAGTGCAGGAGCATTTTGTGAGTTCAAAATGTGACGACAATAAAGACAAGATGATGATGATGATGATGATGATGATGATAATAATAATAATAATAATAATAATAATAATAATAATAATAATAATAATAATAATAATAATAATAATAATAATTAATAATAATAACTGTAAAATAAAGGATTTCCTTGAAAAGAAAAAAACACAGATCTTATTGATAAGAGAGTCCGCATGCCACAATCAAAATCACAAGTAAGCCATGATAAATCCTAGAATTTGATTGATAGGATAAATTGAAACAATCAGTTACAAATGGATAGGAATACCAGTACACCACTCTAAAGGAAGACAGTCCTAATGATGTCCCTCAACATGCCACTAAACAAGGATTAAATAAGAAAAAAAAATGAAACTGCATTGAGGCTAATTCATCAAAGCATGAACAAAACATATCCTAAGTACCCTTTATACAGTGAATGGGCAACTAGAGTTTCTTACAAGAAACTCTAAAAGCAATTAAAGCCATAATCTAAAAAGGTAACAAAATTAAAACTCATCATGTTTATATTCTGATCGAGAGCTTAGGATTTTGATCAAAAAGATATAAGAACTTGTACTCCAAGCTATTCATCACCTCTCCTCCACTTGGACTTCCTAGAAACATTTGCATGCTACACGAATAAGTTTTTAACTTTTTATTCATACAGACAGAACCAGATTCATACATGAAAGAGTACAACTTTAAGCACTTGACAGTTAGGGGTTAACTCATAGGAGACAAAATGAGTTTGAAGCAGGTCAGAGAAAAATATTCAAGATTACAATTCCATTGATTGTTATTTTTCTGAGTGAAAGATGCAAAATGAAGTCTTGAACTTTTCACGGGATTTACAGGAGAAGTGGAGTGGTTGTTTCTCATTTGCATACTCTTATTCTTACTCAAACGGTGGCTCAAAATTTAACTTATGCATAAGAGATACAAGAAAGGGAAGAAAAATCAATAAAAGTAACTATAAGAAGAATGCACTATGATGTTCACCAAATTAGGTAAAGAGTAAAGGGTAAAACCACTTATTTTCCTAAGATGAAGATAATTCAGAAGGTTATATTTGGTGAAAGCAATTTTCTGCACCCCCTGCCATTTACACTTCCAGTTTCTAGCTAGTAATTGAATCCTAACAAAAGAATTTCCTTATGCCAAACATTAGATGTTATTTAATCGACCAGTGCACAACTTTAATCATTGTGTCGTTTACAAATAGCAAATTTTTCACTACTGTCACTCATTTCCCCGGTATAGTGTCCTAAGAAAATTACTCTAGTGATATGCCAAGTTCAAGCTGATAGTGCGGAACTGCAAATGTCCCAATTCGCCTCACGGATATTCAAGAGATAAAAGAGAACATATAAAGAAATTAACCAGCTGGACAGTCCCCTTTCGTTTCCATTGAATTCAATCATAAATTCAACTCCAATCCAATCAAGGGTTTCATTTTAGAAGAGCGAAATTCCACAGTTCATCACTTAAGATCCTGATATGGAAATGAACACATTAAGCAAAGAAAGAAAAGCAGAACTTACTGAGAAAGAGCGTGGGTTGAAATGGCAGAGAAGAAACGTGGCCATATTTTATCGGAAATTTGAAATCTTTAAGCAACGAACGATGAATCCTCCTGCGAGTGAAGCAAATTTCAAAAGTTGTTCGGCAAGAGGGATATAAAGAAAGGAAGACGTGGACGTCCAAGATACCATAAATATCTGAAATACCCGAAAATAATAAATATAAGATATGATATCCTAATTGAAAAATAAGATATATTAGAAATCTGATACCCAATATTCATTAATTAAAATAAATTAATTAAAAATATAATAAAAAATATATAAAATTTAATTAAATATTTAAATTATAGGGTATCGGATACCGGTACCCTAACTATCCGTTTATTTCGGATGAATACCAAATAATTGATTTTTTATTTTACACTATCTGTATCCTATCTGATATCTGGTATCTGACGGATATCGAATATTTTTTTACGGGTGAATTCAGACGGATATCCTAAATACCCACCCAAATTGTCATCACTAATGACCCATTACATAATCTATTCTCTAAGATATAATAAGGAGAAGCAAGCCTCAAATCATGCCACATGGCTCCTACATGGCATGGGGCCCACCAACGAATTTGGAAATTCTAATGCGTGTTCATGGCGTGTGTCCTATATGGCATATTTGATACCACTAATTGCATGGCACGTGGAATTTAGCTTAAAATTATATACGTATTGCCATGTGGAAATTATAAAATTAAATTAAATATGCCATTAATTTTGCGGCTGGATAATAGATTGATTCACATAATTGTTAATTGATTCCATTTATAGTAATCCTAAAAGCATGATTGGAAATCACATCCATGATTTTTGGAGTTGAGTATCATAGACTAATTACCATGACTAGGGTTTAGGGGTTATTTATGGACCAATTTTAAGCATGTTATTTCATGAAATTATCATAAATATAAAATTATTTATTATATTAATTTGTAATTTGTTTATATAATAATAATTTCTATATTTTGATATACTACAATTGACGAATTTGGAAATTCAATTAATTTGATTATATAGTATCTCTAAATAATCAATTAAATTAGTGTATCTATTCTCTATTATATAATAAGGAGAAAAATACTCAATTTCTTGCCACATGGCTCTTACATGGCATGGGGGCC
>QANZ01021310.1:0-38507 GCA_003254925.1 Chamaecrista fasciculata | reverse complement strand
AGTTTTTATGTTACTAGAGACTAACTTTTTGTTACGTCTTATACTCTTTTTTTTTTATAAGAACTAAAACTTCATTCAAGACCTCTCAAGGGCCAAAATAGATGAAATACAACTAGGCACATCATCAATCCAAACATGACGACCTGGATGAGAGATAGCAAATCTAGCTAAAGAGTGAGCAACATTATTACAATCACGGCTCACCCAATTCAGCAAGAAAAATTCAAAGAGATTCCCATGCTACCTAATGTTCCTCAAGATAACACCAACATGAGAAAAGACAAAGTCACAGTTAATAAAGCTATTTGCAACAGTGGAACTGTCAGTTTCAACCAATACCTTCAAACAATGAAAATTATGAGCTTGTTTGGCCCCAAACTCAACTGCCAAGGCTTCCAAAAAATCAACAGGATAGGAAGAGTTGATACAATCAGTTGCAGCACAAATGATATCTCCATTATGATCTCTAATAACACAGCTAAGACCCACAAGATCGTCAGATAAAGCCGCATCAACATTCACTTTAACGTAACCAAGGGGTAGGGCAATCCAAACGCAAGGGGAAGGGCCATTGGGTCTATGAGTGCACTGAGAGGGAAGCAACTCCAATTCAAAAATGAAATTTCTGGTACTGTTCCACAAATGAATTTCGTTAACAACAACAGTAGATTGATTCGCCACTTTCCCATTTCTTCTCTCCCAAACTTTGTAGATGCCAATGCGGAAAGTGATAACCTGTTACGTCTTATACTCTTAACTCACCACCATTTTAACTTATATATATATATATGTTTATATAGGAAAAATGAAATTTATTTATAAAATATAACTACTAGTAAAATAATAGTACTAGTTGATATTATATTATTAATAAGATAAAACTACTGATAGCTAGTAAGTTATTTTTACAAATTTAATATTTTCACTAAATAAGTTAGGAGTAGATTGTTAGACATTGTTTTACCATAAATTGTTAACTTAATATAGATATATTATATTTGTACATTAATATTTATGATTTAACTGATAAAAATAATTCAACATATTCTTGACATATTTCATCATGAAATAATAAACATCAACACAAGTGTTTTATGTTCCACCAATTATGACATTTTTTTGGGAAAGCACTAAATGAATGTTCACTTTCTCTATTCGTGTTCTACAAACTTTGCCTTCAAAATTAGCACCAACAATATATTCCCAGAAAACTTATAATGCTTCCCAAAACACACTTACTTTAACTTAATCCAAATGGCTCTTTACAATTCATCCTCCTCATTAGAAATGGTGATACAACTTATCATGAATAATAACACCATGATGTTATTACTTGCATGCCTAAGCCTTATAGTCCTATATTTTACCTTATTGAGAAGAAAAGTGTCCATTTATTTGGTGGATTTTTCCTGCTATTGTCCACCCAGTTCGTATAGGCTACCCTCATCCTTGTTCAAAGAGAGCATGCTATTTGACAATATGGATCCAAAAGCTATTGATTTTCAATGCAAAATCTTGAAGAAATCTGGTTTAAGTGATCAAACAGGCATTTCTCCTTCTCTTGCTTGCCATCCCAAAATTAAAGCTATCTCCTTTGCCCTTGAAGAAGCTGAAACCATCATGTTTACAATGATTTCAGATCTGTTTCAGAAAATGAGCATCAACCCAGAATCCATTGACATTCTCATCACTAACAGTAGCATGTATTGTCCAATTCCATCTCTTAGTGCTATGGTGGTTAACAAATTCAGAATGAGAAGCAACATAATGAGTTTTAATCTCTCTGGTATGGGATGTAGTGCTGGGATTATATCAACAAGTTTGGCAAGAGACTTATTGAGAGTTCATAGGAATTCTTTGGCTCTAATAGTAAGTACTGAGGTTCTTAATCTGAATTGGTACACTGGAAAAGTCCCTTCTATGTTGATGACTAATTGTCTCTTCAGAATGGGAGGAGCAGCTATATTGATGTCTAGTAGAGTCCAAGATAAGCACAAGGCCAAGTATGAATTGAAGCATATTGTTAGAACAACCAAAGCACAAAATGATCAATCTCATGGCTGCATCTATCAGGATGTGGATTCAGAGAACAAGGAAGGAGTGTCAATTTCAAAGGATATAGTTAATATAGCTGGAGATGCATTGAAGACTAATATAACTTCACTTGGACCTATGGTTTTGCCATTCAGTGAGCAATTCATGCATGTAATATCCTTGATGAGTCATAAGCTTCGGAGAACAAGAGGAAAAAGCATCTATATGCCGAATTTCAATAAGGCTTTTGAGCATTTCTGCATACATGCAGGGGGAAGAGCTGTGATTCAAGGCATAGGAAGAAGCCTGAGGTTGAGGAAACAGGATGTGGAAGCATCTGCTATGACTCTTCACAGGTTTGGGAATACTTCATCTTCTTCAATTTGGTATGAACTGTGTTATATTGAAGCAAAAGGGAGAATGAAAAGTGGGGACAGAGTGTGGCAAATTGCATTTGGAAGTGGGTTCAAGTGTAACAGTGCAGTGTTGAAATGTGTATGTGATGTGAAGCCAGACATGGCTAGTGCATGGAAGGATTCTATTGATTCATACCCAGTAGAAATTCCTGATATTGTGTGACAAACTGAGAAGTTTACTCGCCATTTGTGGAAATATTTGACTACTTTTACCTATCCCCTGTGAATTATGCAGGTTTATGCATCAAGGCAACAACTTTCTCTAGTTCAATTTGCTTTCTTCTTTTTCAGTTAACCAAAGTAATCTTTATCCTAAAAAACTTTGATTTTTCCACTCTATTCCTTGAGTATCAATTCGTAAGTATAGTGCCTTCAATATTGTTGCTCTTAAGACTTAAAAGGTACGGTGGCTTGAAACTATTGGCACAAGAGGAAATGCCTTTGTGTAGAGCTTCTCTTACTTGAGATGAATGAAGGAACTAAATTCTGCAATTTATGATAGAATAAAAATTACAAAATGACAACAACATAACATACATCTCTCTTGAAATGATCTTCCCTAGACGGAGATCCTGTTTATTTGACTGACAAGTGACAAACATATACCAAAAAATAATACATATATATGAATATTATTGAGAAAACAACTAACTAAGCAAGGGGAATGAATTCCCTGAATATGAAGTCTAGGCTGTGGCATCCATTGATTCACCAAATAGTCTTTGACGGAAGTCAGTGACCATTCGAGGAAGGCCATCACGAAGGGACACCACTGGCTGCCAATTAAGAAGCTCCTTAGCTTTTGAAATGTCAGGCTTCCTCATGTGTGGGTCATCCTCTGTGTTTGGTCTAAACTCTATCTTTGCATTTTTGTCTATTGTCTCTTGTACCACCTTCATAAATCCAAACACCACCCAATTTTACTCATTGTGTTCACAAATGAAAGCAATACACACAAACATATGTAGATATATATAACTATATATTCACCTGAGCAAGTTCAAGCATGGTAAATTCACCAGGGTTCCCAAGGTTGAAAGGACCCACATGCTCACCTTCCATCAGTCGCATTAGGCCTTCTACCTGTTATAATGTGCACAAATGCATATATCAAATATTTCCACATGCTCTACTTAATTATGTGTACTGTATGGGAAACAAGTGATACTGCATCAAATCTCCAACCACATTTACAGAAAAAGCTGCTACTTTTTAAAAAGGCTTACCAAATCTGAAACATATTGAAAGCTTCTTGTTTGTTTTCCATCGCCATAAACAGTCAAGGGGTCCTTCCTCAATGCCTGTACAGTATTAAAATTTATGGCTGGCGTAAACCAAAACATGTACAAATTATAAACAACAAGAAGAAGAAAGAGTAGAAAATGGCAGAGATTTTACCTGAGCAACGAAGTTACTCACTACTCGTCCATCATCAAGGCACATTCTTGGTCCATATGTGTTAAAGATACGAGCAATCCTCACCTACACAACATTTTCTTCAACACCCTTTCTTTGTAATGCTAAAATAATCATAATTCCATTCTCAATTTTCTTTCTAGAATTGAACTAACCTCAATACCAGCACCTCTATGATAGTCCATAGTTAAGGTCTCAGCTGTTCGCTTTCCCTCATCATAGCAACTTCTTACACCTTCAAATAGCAAAATGTCGTGTTAGTAGTGACAGTATGTATGATGGATAATAAAAATAAACAAAAGTACAAAGTAAGGCAATAATATTTAAAGTAGCAAAAAATATGGTCTGAGAATAATACCAATGGGATTAACATTGCCCCAATAGGTTTCAGCCTGAGGGTGTTGAAGAGGATCACCATACACCTCACTGGTGCTAGTCAGCAAAAAACGAGCTCCCACTCGCTTTGCTAATCCCAACATGTTCAGTGTCCCCATCACATTTGTCTTGTGGACTCCAAAAAAAAGAATCAAAGAATCAAGGAATCCAGTTTGAACTTATTTACATTTGTTCCTACTTATAGTGCTTCAAGAATTGAATGAACAAGGATTGAAGGTCAGTCACATGGATATGTGAAAATTTTGAAAATGAAAACAGGCAAGAATATGACACAATCTCATTTTTCAATTTTTAACCGGCGTTCTCTATTTTGTGAAAATCTCACTTTGGTCATGAAATTATGAGATGAATTCTATTTTGGTTCTCAAATTATTTTTTATATTGTTTTGACCTTTAAGCTTTCCTACTATTTCACACTTAGTTCAAAACATGATTTTATCTAATTTTTTCCATTATCTTTGATGTGGACACTTAACTAGGTAATTTCTTTCTCATATATATATTCTAATAAAGTAGTTGATAGAAAAAAAATGTAAAATCTTTGTTTTTTCTAAAATGTCAAGTTTAGAAATAATGAAAGAAATGAAGAAGAATCATATATTGAATTAACTGTAGAGCAAATAGAAAGATTTGAGGACCAAAACAAAATATACTATAGTTCCATAACCAAAATGAGTTTTTGACCCTTCCATTCCCTTTTGAACAGTTTCTTATAGAGTATTTGAAATAACATTGAATTTGATAATTTAATCTGAAATAATTAAAACCTTATATTCAAGATTAAAATGATGTATTATTTAATCTATAAAAAAACTAATAAGTAATAAATATATTATTAATATTTTCATGAAGAAGAGAAAGAATGATTGGAATGTGATTGAAAAAGGATATAATAGTCTTAACGGGATTGAACTTGTAATGCACAGGGGAAGCAGGGCAAGCCAAATGGTAGATTTGATCCACCTCCAAGAGGATAGGCTCGACGACGTCGTGTCGAATGAGCTCGAACCTAGGGTTCCCAAAATGGTGAATCAGATTCTCCTTCCTTCCGGTGAAGAAATTATCAACCACGATCACGCTATCTCCTCTCTCAATCAGACGATCCACAAGGTGGCTCCCAACAAATCCGGCTCCACCTGTCACCAAAATCCTCTTCCTCTTACCTTTTAGCCCTCGCGGCACACTCATTCTCTTTTCCTCCATCAGAATCCGCCGCGTCGGAAAAGCCATCTCCGATTCCTCAGCCACCGTCGCTTGTGCCGCCGGCGACGCCGATTGAGGGAAAATCTGGAAGAAAAGAGCCGCAATAACGACTCCGATCAACAAGAAAGGGACTCGCCGGAGAATCATCGTGTTTCTAGGTTTTCTTGAAGGATTTGAAGCGCGAGCGAAATCCGATTCGGTTTCTTGCATTTCCGGTGTATGATTTCTGTGAATAAGCTCGGAAGCCATAGCTAGATACAAGTATTTCCTTCTTTCTAATAATAAATCAGTCAGTCACTCACATTCTATCATCGATTTCGAAGCTTGTATCTGAAGAAAATGAGAGAAGAAAGAAAGAAAGAAAGAAAGAAGAGTGTGCGGTGTGAATTCTGAATCTCATGCATGAAATTTGGCTTTATAATCGCTCCAAGGCACGTCTTTCTTTGTTAATTTGCAGAGTTATTATTGTCCAATTTTTTAATTTCGCGAGATGAGTGATAGCAAATGGCGATGCATATTGCATACTTGGCATCTTCTCATCAATCACTTCACTTTTTTGGTTTGTAAAAGCGTTCCAAATGTCAAATCCTAGGCTTCCTTCCTTCCCGTTTGAGGAAGGCTGAAGCTTTATAATAAAATAATAATAATCATATAATAAAGCCTATGAGTGATGTTCTCGCAAAAGAGACGATGAATTGAATGCTGCCTAAAAATTTATTAACTTTATTTACAAGTTAGTTCAGCTTTGAAAGTTTTGATCTTACATTAAATTCATCTTTTAAATTAGTATTTCATTTTTTTTATTATAATTATTGTTTAAATATGTTAAAAATTTAACCTTTTTCCAATGATGAAATATAAATATACAATACATTGATTTTGTAAAAATTGTATCTGCACTTATGTAATAAAATAAGTGATACTGTCGTGAATAATTATTGAGTAACTTGATAATTCAATCATTTAAAGATTAAAATATATAATTTAATATTAAAAAAATTTAAATTTTAAGTCATTGAAAAAACCTAACAGCATACTGTTTAGATTTTTTTGAAACTAAAATATATATTTCAATTTTACAAGGACTAAATTGCCAGCTCGATAATTTTTTA
This sequence comes from Chamaecrista fasciculata, assembly GCA_003254925.1. Lineage (NCBI taxonomy): Eukaryota > Viridiplantae > Streptophyta > Magnoliopsida > Fabales > Fabaceae > Chamaecrista > Chamaecrista fasciculata. Next base: position 31,930 of record QANZ01021310.1, on the reverse strand, counting down.
AGAAATAAAATATTAGTTTACTCTTAATTAATTATTTATTCATTAAAATATGTGTTTTATATGATTTATATACCACACAAATCTGATAGAGGTATGCAACATTTTGATAATTATACAAAAGGTTAATGGCAATTGACATGTCATAACACAGCTGAATTTTTCTAAAAAAATTAACTGAATTAAAGTTTGGATCTATATCTAATTTTGTTGGTAGTTTTTTGCGCTGTTTCATATTACTTCTAAGTTCTAATATGACTACAAAATTATTAATGTTGTCTTTACTTCTAATATTATCTAAATTAATACTTTCTGCATGTATTAAATATACATGTTAATTTTATTTTAGATTTTTAAAATATAAATAAATGATGAAAATATTGAAGAAGATAGTAAATAGTTACTTTTGTTTTACAGTGTAATATAACGAAAAAAATAGAAGTTTAATAATTTTCATAACTTCCTACTTTTATTTATATCATTATTTTGTATCTTGTATTTCATATTAATATATCATTTTAACTTGTTGATTGTGAAGGTAACTTGTTCCAATATTTGATCCAATTTTATGAATTGTCATTTAACTATAAAAGTTGACATTTTATACGACAATAATAATATAATGTCATTTATAGGTTCTCCGAGAAATAAGAAATAGTATGTTAGTTAGTGGCAAAAAAAAAAAAAAGTACGTTAATTTTATTTTTATAAAAAAGTGTGGTAGTAAGGGAAGGGTACGGTGCCAGTGGCATGTTGGGGGAGACCAATAGAGGCCCAACCCAAAAGATTACTGCACAGGCCTAAAACGATTTTCGTCCGGATTCTTAACCACTTGTGTCAACCCACATTGGCAAAGTATGTTAATTTTTAATTTTAAATGATTTGAGATTAAATATTAAGACGGTTAAATTGTATGGTTAGTAAATTTCCTTTTTATCATTAATTTAGATAATTTTAACACTGACAGTGAAGTTGAGAACTTGTAATAAAATTTGAGACGAAAAATTATAAACCGAGTAGAAGTGAATTTTACCAAACTATTATAATCAAAATTAATCTCGATGCAATTTCTTGTGTTCTCCCTGTTTCTCTTCTTACTATTGAACATGATTTTTGGTTTAGTTTGAAGGAATTAGGCAGGGACTATAGTAACTGCATTTTGACTATGCTATATATATAGTTGTATAAATTTGTCGAAATGACATGACATATCACAAGCCAAAAGCCCAAAACTGAACATTTATAACTATCTACGAAACCATTGCTATAATCTACAAGTGAGGTAGGAATTAGTAGGCACGTACGACATTGATGGCCATTTAAAACTTTTTTTCTTTGGCCTGGATAGCCATTTTAAAACTTAACTACACAGTATACACAACATAATGAGATTGAAAACCTTGACAAATCTTACAAAACCCTCCTCATCTTTCTTTTTCTTCTTTTGTTTGGAAATTACTATAATGTCAATTAAACTATAAATGACATGTAAGTAAAGTTAAAGCTTTCTTTCTTTCTTTTTTTTGGAAAGTTGAAACTTTTAAAATAAACATTTTGACATATTATCATATTCATATTCTATTTATTAATGTGAGATTAGTCTAAATAGTTAAATAAATATTCTCATATTTAAAATTTTGTAAATATTATTACTCTTCAGGCCAAAAAGAAAAAATATAATTACTCTTGTTGAGTATATATGAGTCAAGTTCTAATTAATTGTGACAAAATCTCTTATATCACACAAACAACTAAACATTGGCAAAAATATTTGTTTGGTCCTCAAATTAAACTTCTTTATATCAGTTTTTAGTTTTGTTCTCAAAGTTTGTTTACTGTAAACTTTATTCTCAAAGTTTCAAATTTTAGTTGATTTCATCATTTGCATAAACTCTATCTATTGAATTAACGAAAAATTAGTATGTGATGTAAAATTACTAAAAAAATAAATAAATCTTGACTTTAACGGAAAATTACAAAAAATTTATCGTTAATTCGTTAGATAGAAATAGAAAAAAAAATTGATCAAAATATAAAACTTTAAAAACCAAAATAATATAAAAATTGGGGATAAAAAAGGTAATTTTGCCAAATATATATATATATATATATAGTGATATCGTATTTGATGCATAAACCAGATGGGCCAGGGTACTATTTATGGGCCTGTTATATAGTATGTCTTAAAAGGAGGGCCTAGTAAAGCTGACTGAACCCAAACAGTGCCCCAAAAAAGCAAGGTCCACGTAATGAAACTTCGTCGTATGAGCCTCAGTCTATACCATTTTTTCTTTCTCGGTTGGTCAAATGGTCATTTTGGTCTCAAATGTATACTTTAATGTTCATTTTGATCCATTATGTTTCAAAATGTTCAAATTGGTCTTAAATGTTAGCAAAATGAATCATTTTAATCCTAAATATTGGTAGAATGTTTCAATTTGGTCATAAACTATTGAATTTTGTCATATTTCTCTTGTATCTCATTTCATGTTCAAATGACTTGTTAGGAGGAACTCGTATCTCTAAATTCGTCGCATTCGAATTTGAAATGAGAAATATATGTTCAACTTTGTTTGTTTAACTAAGAAAAGAGCGGTCTACTTTTAGGACTGATTTGACATTGTTTGCTTACGACTCGTACTGGATAGAGAAAATACTTTTCGAGAATAATACATAGCTCTAAACTTGTCAGGTTTGAACTTGAAACAAGTCATATTCAATAGTTTGGGACCAAAATGAAACGTTTTGCAAATATTTAGAACCAATTTGAACATTTTGAAACATAATGGACCAAAATGAATATAAGGACATACATTTAGGACCCTTTAAGCTTTTTTCACCCATTTTTCCTTCTCTCCCTTTTCCTTTTTCCCATTTTCTCATTGCTGTTTGTGTTCAAAAGCACATGCTGTTCATTTCATTTCATTGTTAAAGGAAAGGAAATACACTAGGATGATGCATCCACATTGATTCAAAACACTTCATTATTCAATATTCATAGACAAACGCGTCCTTATACGCACACTATTCCCTATTTCCTATTTCCTATTTCAAGGTCACACACATCACAATTTAGTAATTTTCAACTCCCTCTACTCAATCTTCAATACTCAACACTCTTCTTCTTCTTCTTCTTCTTCAATCTTTCTCAGTTTCGATCTCTGAAATCTTGAACTGATCATGATCGAAGATCGACAAGGCGGTGGTGCGCCTCACGGCATCCTCCTCGCCGTCGTCGTCGCCGTCGTCGTGGTGGTTCCATTCTTCGTCGGCGACCAAGGCGAAGCCATCACCGAAGCCATCTCCGAACTTCTGAGTCCGTTAGGTCTTCTTCTTCTTCCGATCATTCTTCTCCTCACCATTCAATTTCTCTCCTCCGAACGCGGCTCCTTCGTCTCCTCCATTTTCTCCACCGGCGAACCCGATTCCATCCACCGGGTCACCGGTTCGCCCGTCGGCGTCGCTCTCTTCCTCATCCTCCTCCTCTTTCTTCTCTACAACCGCGTCTCCATCTTCGGCGGCGACGATTCCGACGACTGAAAATCAAGATCGATCGGCCGTTGACGGATCTGATTTGCCCTAGGTCCCACCGTTTCTGACCTTTTCTTTCTTTTTTTCAATTTTAAATTTCATGGTTGTTGTTGGTGTTATTTGTTGTTTGGATTTGTATTATTTGTTGTACCTACGCTTTGTGATTATTATTATTAAATTTCTTTTTCTCAATTTTCATGAATGCGTCATGCGTGAGTGAGTCACTTCATTTTGTAATTTTCCAAACTATCAACATATTATTCATGGCCCAATGTGGTAAGTAAAAGGCATAGTAGATAGGAAGTGGTTATGAGTTATTGTGGTAATTACGAAAGACAAAGTCGAATTGCCTTTTATATTTGTTGTTTATTTTTTTCTTTTTGTTTCTTAACCAACTAATCTCGGTGAGTTAATGGCATTATCGTCTTTTCAGTAGTTCCTGGGTGAAAATGAAAGAGAGCAAGGCAATGTGAGTGCACGGTTTGTGATATTTGACTATTTTTTAACTGTTTTAATCGTTGAATAGTGAAAAATTGTTATTTTCATCGTTGAATAGTGTCTCAAATTCACATGCGATGGGAGAGTGACATGCCACGACATGAACAAATGACAAAAAATCTGAATTTTGAATCACAAAGACCATAGATCCACAGACCACGCTGCATCTACTGACAGCTCTCTCCATAGTTTGGATCTTTTAAAGTGGGATGGTATTAAAGTTTGATAAAATTTGAAAAGTAGGAGTAGGAAAATTTGCAAAAGAAAATGAAATTGACGCTTTTTTTTTTCTCTCTATCACTTTTTTATTTTATTTAACTTTATTATCTTAATTTAAGAGATCCAGACTTTTAAAATGAAGTATTTATCATCCAATGAACCCGTCGTGTATAAATTTTGATAGACAATGAGAAATTTTGAGTTCAAAAATTCTCATTTGTCGTTTGGATAAACAAATTTAAGACTTGTTTTTGGTCAGGAACAAATTTAAGACTTATCCACGGACTTTATTTAGCTACTCTTGGGCCGTTAGAGGCCGAATGTACATGGCTTGGATTGAGTTTCCTATATATTTGGGATTGGGTCAAATTAATTTTGATTTTGTAAGTTTAACTTTTTATACTATATAAAAATTAAATTTAATTATGACTAAGTTTATGCTTTTATGTATTTTTATTTTCTAATCTATAACAATAATTTTATATACATATATATTATTTTAAAAATTTGATAACGAAAAATATGTCCCAAGTTAAAAATGTTAATTTGATGCAGCCCGATTATTCTTTTAGAGACATTTTAAATTGCGTTGCTATTTTTTTTGATTTAACAACAACAGGAAAGGGGAAATAAAACGCAAATTACAGAAAACATTGAACACCAACAATATAGCTATCAATCCACGGCCATATGTTCTTAATTTGTTGATCATGGTTCTGCTCCGCAATTCTCCATCTGCCATCTCCATGATTTAACATAGCCATATGTTCTTAAATTGCGTTGCTATGAATTTAATGCATTTGTATTCAGCTTAACTCACAATGCATTTCTTTTTTCCAATACTAAAACAATAGATCCCTATGTTGTTTGGAAACTAAAATTACATGCCTGTGTCAATTTCTCTTATAATTTAGTACCCTGCAGAAAATGTTAGATGAAATGGGTGATCTTAAGCTTCCACACTATTTAAAAATTAAGCTGAATGTCTACAATACACCATGTAATTTTATCCCCATAAATGCTATTTACATTAACCTACAAAACCTCATCGTTGATCATATTCTGTCTTGTACTCAAATCCTAATTTTTTTAAAAAAAATTCAATCAATGCTACACAACGTACAAGAAACAAGAAAACATGATGATTGGTGATGTTAGTTCTCTTCATCGGAGTCAAAGGATTGTCTCTTCCTCAAAGATTCTATAACATCTGTACGGTTTTTACCTCTAGAACTGCATACACCAGCACCACCAGATTTAACTTTAGGCACACCCAAAGAACTAAGTGCTGGTGTCTCCGTCCCCTTGTTCACTTCCCTGAGCACAGAACGAGCCGTTGCTTTAGCTGCAGCATCTGCCATTGCTGAAGCAACTTCTGGACTTTTCTGAATCTTGTTTATGTGCCTACTTTGTTCATGTGTCTTATGAACTTCAGGGGATCTATATGTACTTGGTTTAGGTATAGAGGCTATGGCCTCAGCAGCTGTTGCTTTGGCTTTTGCTGCTTCATATTTTTGCATGTCATAGATAAGCTCTTTCTGAAGCTGCTTATCAGCAACCAGTATGTCATCAATCTCGTTTTTGTAGTCTTTGAGAATGACACGGAGACACTCCATGAGGGATCCTGTGAGGGGACTATTTTTGCTTTCTAATAGGCGTTTTAGCTCTATGAAGATGGGTACAGTGTTTTGGATTAGACCCTTCTTCACAGCCTGAGTTATAGCCTTCCCTCTTGCTGCTGCCACAGATGCAACTCCATTGTCTGCTCCTTCCTCTTCAATGTCTGCTGACTCAGATGATGATGACCGTGTGGATGAGATGCGTATCTCTTTGCAAGCAAGGATATGAAACGCGTCCTGGTTCAAAAATTAAATGCTGTAATTCTCAACATATAATGAATAGGGGGAGAGAAAACATTTTTTTTAGTCCTTAAATATTAAAAATATACTTTTTAGTTTCTGATTTTCCTACAATGGATGACATTTTAGGGACTAAATAGTTGATGCCTGTAAAAAAGTCAATTAAAAAGTGTATTTCCAAATATCTAGGGATTAAATTGTAATTCTAAGACAGTTTTCAAGGACCGAACAATTAATTTTCTCATACAGGGAAGAAGGGTTACTCCTAAAACAAGAGAGCAGTAAGTGAAACTAGCTGCGTCATTAATCTAGGATGTTCAGTTAGTAGTACCTGTAGAACAGACTGTGCAGTCACATCTTCTATATTGAGCATTCCATCAGAAGCTGCAGCCAGAATCTCTGCACATAACTTGGCAAAGGTTGCTAGAAGGTGCTCAGGAGCCATTTGTTTCAGTAAAGAAACATAAATGTGCATTCTTTTAGACCTTGAATTTTCATCAGTGCCCCTGAGGAGATTCAGACTTGATGTAAGCACAAACACAATAAGTCAGCAAATTGTATTTGAACTTACTATTTCAGGACTACTTTCACCTGATGGAAAAAAGTTGTCTCTCTTTTCCTGAACCTCGGGACTCTTTATGTCCATTGTGGGTATTGCAGTCATTCAGAACAAAAATGGCCTCCACAAAACTGTTATATGCCAAAAGGGGAGCCTTAACTGCTGACACAAACACGATAGTCAAATCCAACGACAAAAGTATCATGTATATTATATTCTAGCAAGTATGACAAATTGATGATCTAGGTCCTTCTAACCTTTCAAAATATTCCCAAAGAGAAAATCTGCTAGGTGTTTAATCTTTTCTGATTCGTCAACAAGTGACAAAAGAAACCGAAGGAATAGCACTCCTCTCCACTTCACATAGTCCCTCTGATTTAAAAAAGAGAGATGAAAAATAGCAAATAGTCTTCTCTGCTTTTTATGGTGAGAGTGTGTGTATGTTTTTGGCTTTTTTCTCCTTTCTTCTGATGTATGATTATAACAGTCAACCACCAAAGTTGAAACGAAATGTAGTATAAAAGCAGGTGATCATAGAAGCAAAAATACCTGCAACAATCTGGCGAGCAATATAAACGTCTGCCTCCTCACCAGTTCACAAGGATCACGGAGACACCTTGTGATCTTTGTTATGTGACTGAAAACTTCCACAAATAAGTTAGAATTGCAAAGAGACTACTTCGCACTTAATTGAAATTGTACATTTCTCTATTCACCATATAAAGAATAAACTCCCCAGCCCATAGTAAAAGCCAGTTCTCCGTTCCTTAGTCCCCTTGTTTGTCATTTTATAGTGAACAAAGAGCATTATGTTAATTTCTTCGCCACTATACCATTCTTACATAATTCAATATCACTTTAAGGTGATATCTCTTACAGGGCTTACCAGTCAACTAGAGCAGTGTACCGTACACAAAAATCGGCCATCATCACTACAAGGTTATTGCGAAGAGATGCAGATTCACTCTTCTCTAGCTCCTGCAAATGCATTTGACAACATATATATATATATATATATATATAAACACACATATGACTTGAAATAAGGCACCATATGTTTAACAGATAACAAAACAATGTTAAGTCACTTGAATGACCTGTACAAACAGAGGCATATAACTCTTAGCAAGCTTCCCATCAGCTAGGCAAAGCTTCCCCATGGCTAGCCACCCTTGGATATACAAAGAAGGGGCTGTCTTCTTTAAAGAGCTTCTAGGGCCTAGTAGCTTATTTAGTTTGGGATCAGAACTTCCTGAAGTGATGATTGTATGTAGCAATGGAACCACAGCGCTCATATCAGCGGATGGGCAGACAATAACCAAAGAGCCAATTGTATAAATTGCTGTTATTGCTTGCGACAATGAGTTGGAAAATGCAAATGATTTCCTGCCTCTTCGACTCCCACTTCTAGGTGGTGTGAAAAAACTACTCTGTGTGTTTTGCTCTGAACTCTCTGAAATAAACTTCTCTATTAGTTCCGAAGCTTTGAAGAGAACTTGGTGTACCCATTTCAAAACCAGTGCATCTGCCTCAGTGAGATTCGAAGCCTTGCGCTTACACAATGTTCTAAGTGCTTTCACGTGAGCATCAACCTATCAACCAAAAGTAGTAATTTGTTCGAGCACACATTTGAAGTCTTTGCTGTATATGTAATATATTCCATGAAAACATTAGTCTTTGAAATGAATATGATGATTACCTCTGTCGAATGCATGTTAAATTCTTGAATCCGTTTGAGCAAGTTATGGGCCAAATCAGCTGCAGGTTCAGAAGGCAGCTCTACGGAAACATTAGAGATAGTTTGTAAGAGGAAAACACGGTCGCTAGCCCAGGCAGCAGAATTGTGTTCTATGCTTTCTTCCACTTCAAATGCATGTCCTTGCTCAAGTGGGCTCTTGCACTCCCTTTCCATCTCATGTTTGTCAAGAAGCTGCCAGTTGTGGTGAAGAAACTCCCAGTCAACTTGTTTTGAAAGGTATGCTGAAACCTCTGATAGAAGAAACCAAGCACCAGGTGGGGCTGTCCATTTCTCTATTGGCATGGAATGACTCAGCCAGATAGTCTCAGACAACCTGATTATATTCTGAAGAGCCGCAACAATTTTGTTGTTCAATCGTTTCTTCTTGCCTAGGTTTGTGCAAATTTTCTTCACCCAAGGGCTCACCTCTCTGTTGCAAACCGCTCTTAGAAGATACAGAACACCTGCAGGAAAAAGCTTCTCCAATTCGGTGACTAAATTTTTTTCTTTCATATTTGTGTTAGGTATGGATCCACTGAATGACGAAGTAGCAGATGCAGCCTTAGCTATCCGGTCCAAAACCAGTTCTACAAACAAGTTCTCACATTCTTCTTGAATACTAGCTTCATTATCAGAAATTAGACGAGGAACTGAATGCAACCACTCAGTGATTACTGTTTCATCTGAGAATGTTCTGAAGGCCTACACAGTGGAAGTTAATTGCATAAAGTACTCGTAAGTTCTAAGAAGAAAAAGGAAAAGGAAATGAGAGACCACTTTAAGGGGGCAAATTAGGAACAAGGAATCTGGAAAGCAAGACTTTCTATAAAACAAACAAATTTCTAAGGAACCTTTGATTCAGAAAGGGTTGTAGAAATTGTTCTTGACAGGCCAAAATCTCCAAATCATCTAGGATTAGTAATTAATGCATCCAAAAAGCAAGCAGTAAAACAAATACGTTCATCGTCTGACAATCAACTTTGCTGACCAAATCATTATTAAACGCAATAAGGGATTATTTATATTTGATAAAAAAATAAAGCATTATGTTTAATTACCTATTGGCAATTTCACATAGAGAAAAAGTATATAACCTTTTTTTTCATACCGATTGCGAAACATATAAGCTACCAAAAAAGATAACTATGGCTTTTATATGACATTGCAACATCCCAAATGTAGCTGAGTGTAACCCACTGAACAGAAGATCCAAACGGTGCAACCGATATAGAAAAGAATCTGCCCGACAAAAGAGCAACGTGTGGAAGAAAGCATTTAGCAGAAATCTTATCAAGTGGTGCATTTCACCTTCTTATTATTTATATTCCATGAAGATAGAATAAATGTCGACAGTACTTATGCAAAAACAAGACCATAAAAAAAAGTCTCTGCGCTACACACATTTTTGAAACTAATACTATCCCTTGCAATTAAATCATGTATCATGAATTGAATTTTTATTCCAAGCTGTTAAATTTTGCATCAGCATTTTGGCTTAAACATAGTTCAGCAAACAAGTTAGAAAAAGAATTAGATGGTAGAATAAGGAGTAAAACTACCTCTGAAAGGGCCGCAGTTGCTGTTTTCCGCATGCTAATAAGTGGATCTGAACAAGCCATACCCATTGTTTTGAGCACCGTTTCATCAAGTGCACCACGTAGAAGAGCAGTTAACTTGGTAACAAGAAGAAGTGCAGCCTTCCTGACAGCTGTCTTGTCGTCCATACACCTTCTCCTTAGAAGATTATTAATGCTAGCTCCAGCATTTTCATCTCCAACTGTACAAGATTCTAATAAATTCTTCAAAGCATCCTGACTCTTAGCATCTCTTGAAAGAGACCCCACAAGCTGTGCTAAGTTTGACAAAGCCCGAGCACGTATTGCCGCATTCGTATCTGAACATCGCTTCATCAGTGCTTCCAAGCACCATCTTCCCCATGGTTCATTTTCTGAATTCATACCAAGTGGATCTTCCAGGGAAGTTGTCAGATTCAAAATAAGATCAACTGCCAGAAGCCTAAGGTTTGACTTTCCTTGAGCCATCTGCACTACATATTTCACAAACCCAATTTGATCCTCGAATCTCATGACACGGACAATCTCCATGATGGACTCCACAGCCAAAGCTCGAGGTTCTGACTTCTCTGGAGCTCTTTGGGCCAAAAACCTTGGAAAATTAATCATGGCTTTTTCCACTCCTTCATAATCTTTAGTTATGCGCATCATTTGGATCGTGACAAAGTCTAAAGCAAATGTCCTCGCTTGTGATTTGGTCATGAGAATCAGAGATGATAATGACTTCAACACCTCAGCTGCAGTATTAGAGGGTTCTCCATGTTCTGGCCTCAAAACTTCCCTCAGCACTCGCGAACACATATCAGCCAATCTGTTATATTGACCCACATTTACACAAAATTCAAGAGCCAATACTAGAACCTCGGCCATTGTTTGAACCAATGACTTCAGACTATCAGGAAAACGATCCAAATGAATCAAACTCATCACTGGTACCAACTTCTCCAATACAGGAAGCAAAGCACGCACATCGAACTGGCAATCCTCACCCTCATTATCATCATTTTGTGAAACTCGCACATTTTTCTTAGACGCCTTGCCTCGCCCGCCTAGCTTTCTTTTTCGTACAGTGGCATTTTCGGAATTCATTCTTTGCTCATCGTGACTGGACTGACCTACTGACCTATGCTTGAAAGATCGGCGAATAGACCGAAGAAAAGAGAGAAAAGACATGGGAGTGAAGAGAGTGAAAACGGGAGCATTCGGACACAAAAGCAAGGAAAGATAAACCTTCGATGCGGCGAGTGAAACGTTTGGGGGACCTGAGTCCATTGCGGAGGCAATGGGCTGTATGAGCAGCGACGGGGATAGATTCTTGGCTGAGAGCTCATCGTAGAGTCGATCCAAGGATTCTGATTCATCGGCGTTTTGAGAATTGTCGAGGAGGAATTGGAGATCCGAAAGACTCTGTTGCGAAAGTGGTGGTGGTTGTGGGTTACTTCCGGTGTCGCAGTGGCGGAGTTCATCAAGCTCGGCGATTATGCGAGATAGGGTTTCCTCCATGGATTATATGCTATATCTTCCGAAAGCAAACCCTAGAATTTCATGCGGCCCTGTAACTTATTAAGCTTTCTTTCATTTCTCTTCTTCGTACCTCTCCTTCCTTTAACAAGTAAGCTCTTTTCTCTATCGATTCAGTACTTCATGCGTAATTCGAAGCCTCAAAGCTCTAATTTCCTGTGAAATCAATCCTTACTGTGTAGGTTCCTCAGTTTTTCTCTACCCTATTTTTTTCGTAACTCTATTTTGAAATTTCGCATTCCCGCCAAAAGAAAAAAGTAGGTCTCAAATTTTCTGATGGTGTTGACGGTTGACTAGTCTATTTATGCCGCATTGCCGCGGTTATCATAAAATAAATTGAATAAAAAAAACTAAAAAAAATTTTTTTTGGCCAATTAAAAAAAAAACCTCCTATGTAACAAATTTGTTATATATATTTTATTAAATTTTAATTCAAAATTTCAAATGTACTGCTATGTAATGTACCCTTTCTTTTTCATGAAATAAAGCTACTACTTATATGTACCAAAAACAACAATGTAACAATTGAGTGATATATTAAATATTTAGCCATTTAGTAGAAAAATTTTACTATTTTATAATCTTATTCGACTCAAATAAATTAGTCTTTGGTCTAAATCATTAAAATAAATAAGTAAAAAAAAACCTATAATTCAGACAAAAAAATCATAAACAGTAGACTAAATGAAAAATAATTAACTACAAGACATTTTTTTTCATGATAAATAAACAGAATCACCTAAGCAGATTCTATTCTTCAGTCATGCCTAAGATCCTATTATTGCTGACATAAACTGACCTTAAAACTCTGATGCATCACTTATATTTTGGCTAATTTGCCACGATTCCTTTGATTATTCAAAGACTACATAACTTAATTGTTATAATCATTTATAGTAAAAAGATAATTGTTTGTCCATCCATCATGCAGAGATTGGGAATCTGCTGGTGAGTCAACAGAAGGTACAGTGTTGGAAGTATTGGCTTGGTCATTTACACTTCCCATGCTGGCTTCTATGGGTTCTAGCGTCCCATTCTGGCTAATTGGAGCATTGCCATCTTCAAAGGGAAAGCTAAATGGATTTTCTTCCACGGGTTCAAAATCAAACCTACAGAGATTGATGCAGTAGTTTCACCAAAAAAATTGAAATGCCAAAGACGCAAGAGAGAAGATGACAAAGATGGTTTCTTTTTCTTCCCGGCAAGAAACATGTATAGAAGATGAAAATGACTCATTGCTGAAAAATATGCAAACGCTAACTATCCTCAATCATGAAAATGGAAAAAAGAAAATAGATACTTAGCTTAAGTAATAAGATATTTATTAACTTCATATAGAGGATGGAAGTGTTTGGCAATGAAATCTAATAAGTAAAGATCAAAAAATCCTTTATAAAAAAGGCCCAAAGGCATTTTTGAACTTCAGAAAAGCAACCAACAAATGGTTAGTTGGAGTCCTAGTATGTAAAACAAATAGGAAAAGATACCTTGTGTTCATAAACATAAATTAAGAAAAGCATACCCAAGGCAATAAAGATTGGGATCGTCAAATGGCTGGATGATATTAGCAGGTATAAGCAAAGAGTGATCACTTTCAGTCATAACACCACACATAGTTGAAATATAGCCCTGTTCATGAAATGGGCCAGTCTGAGCAATTTGAAGTTGGGAACGACAAGGATCAGTCAGAACAGGTAGACCATTCCATCGGTTATTAATATCCATAGTACTAAGCCCACTGCCAGGCACAGGTGGATTGTTCCATTGACAATTGAAATTGGGAGCACTAGCCCAATTGGCATTAAGGTCATTTGCTGTCAGATCTGCAATCCGAAAGAAATGATTATCTGTTTATTTCATTAAGATTATCCTACTGATTTTAGGTGGAGAAGGGAAAAAAGACATTTAGTTTTAAAGCCAAAGAAAAATAACTTACCCCCTGATGATGGTTGTTGCACAATCCTGCAATGTTCACACAAAAAACAATACATGAGGTCTTGAGTGCACATAAATTGTCTCTGAGATCTTAATTTTAGCTTATCCTAAAGGTCAATCAGAAAGACAACAGACAAAGCCTTCAATGGCTTACATGAGAAAGTAATGTGCATCTTGTCAATGAGTTTTCATTAGTATATCATTTAAGAGTAGGCACATGATTTCTACCGAGTGATGTTTCAAAGGCCTATAAATTCATGGATGATCAACTAGTTGTAGGGTTTCTGAATACTTGATTGAGGGTGCTAATATTGGTTAGTATGTTCTATTAGAACTAATTCAAAGTCTATAGAAGATAGGAACATGGTTATGCAACTCATAATGGAAAGAGAGCAGAATAAAAAACGGGCAAAATCAGTTAGCTATATTTCCTTTTTTCCAAAAATTTCCACATAACACAAATAGCAATCATTGTTGATCATAGCTAATAGATTCTAATTAATATGTCTTTCACATTTCCGTAGCATACCTATTAGCGCACAATGCATACATACACACATATAATGCCAAAAATAAGATAGATTGTCTAGACTATGTAGATACTCACCTCTTCTTCAACATAAACTAGCAATTTTGTGTATGCAGAGTAATCAATGAAATTATAATATAACTTAAAAGAACAAAGGAACAAAATTGTATAATATGGTTGGAAAAAAAAAGAGCAATAAATGTCATACAATAAATTAGGATGTTTAAAAAATTAGATATCCCATATGATATTTTCCCTTTATATAGTATAGTCTAAATCATTTTGATCATCTCATCTGAAATAGTTATGTTAACTTATCACTGTCTGTTTCTTTTGGCCCGAGGTTAACTTATCTTGCTAATGTCTTTTTATATTCAAGTTAGATAACGGTATCTAGATATATAAGACAGAAAAAATGGTAGCTTCAATTCAAAAGAGGATGATGCCGCCTTTGAAGGTCAAACATTTACAATATAAATTTCAAAACAAAAACTCATTACATATTACAACTGGCGGCTATATATTGTAGTCAATAATACTCTGATTCAATAGGAGCAGTAAGAAAAAAAACTTGAGATATAGTTCATACAACAATATTAATCAAAACATAATAGTAGTTTACTTACACTCCGTGAATTGGAGATGCTGGAATTCCTTGTTCCTGGATATTCAAAAAACCAAATAAGCAAAGTGGAAAAGAATACAAAAAAGCTAAGCTTTTATGGCAACAGCATTGTAGAAGCACTCTACTGAACTCTGGATCACAAAATAACAAATATGTACCAAGAAAGAAAAAAGGCATATTGGAAGCTAAGTAATCACATAAAGACTCATGAGAAGGCCATAGAAACAAAAATCGTGCTTGAATGTAAGTTATGTAGTGGCCTGTAACACCTTCACCATCAATTACTTATATCAACAATAGTTAGTGTCCAATGCTCACATGGATGTCCCAAAGACCTATAGGTTGTTCTGACCAGAATGCACAAGGTCCTTTAGCCCTACAACTTGATCCTCATTTGAAAGGTTGAGTAACCCCAATTCACACGAGAATCAAAACGATCCATCATTTCTCTACTAAGGAATGAGCCTTCAGTTTCCCCATTGGTATTTCATGGAACTCGCTACAATATTTATTATCAAAATACTAGAAAAATCCCAAACTCTAATGAAAAATAGGACATCATAGCAGATACACATCCAAAATACTCACAAAAACACACCTAAAGGCTAAGACACTCACAGAATAGCATGTAGCACAAACAAATGATAATCTGGCATTTGAGAGGCTAGTGCTCTGCCATCCCAAAATTCCCTGATATTTTCCTTGCTTGTATCCTAGCAACCAATGCTACTTATCAGCACAGCTTGCACACTCTTGCCACAAATGTCAGAAACCATTATGCAGCAACTCTCCCTCTATTTGTACATGATTTCTTCTGCCCTCTCCCATATACCTTGGCCTCATTCCTGTCAGTCTTAAGCCCATTTTCAGTCATGGGATGCTCCCTATCACTTTTCGTTTCATAAGTCTTGAGTGGTTTCACCAACAGGTCTGACAATATTCAATTATAACCAAGTATGACTTGTGGTTGCAATATGGGCATGAAGCACAAAATCCTAATTCTTGTTTGCTTTTTTGTATTGACAAAAATGAATATATATAATAAAAATAGTAATACTACTTTTTGAGACTAGATTAGTCTTATATAAATGGGAAAATTTATAAGAAATGCCTCTACTTAAATAGTGGAATCCTCTAGAAACATTAAAAAAAAGTATGAAAAGATATATCATTATGAATAAGGAGAAAAATGTCATAATGTTCAATGCAAGATATTTTCACATGGAGTATGAATATACAGATACCCTCAATAACATTGTAATTGATATTCAATTATAGCTGCACATAAGATCTTCCAACAAGGTAAGTGCTCAAACAAACTAATTATAATTGAAAAGCAACACAAAGTTTGTACAAATCTTTTGGCTTGAAGATGTTGGCCTGCTGCTTATATTATACGGTAGTAAAATTTCGTGAGGGAATAAAAGTAAGGACCCAACTCGGAATTATTTGTCAACTAGACTCCAATACCATATCAAGAATAAATTTAGTAAGGGGTTGTGTCCTCTGGATTGGGTTTCATCACCCCCAACCCCTCTTGTTTTTTTGTTAGAGTTGGATGCTGGTTTTGTTGCCACTGGTGTAGGTTGATTTGTTAGTTGGTGGCTTTTGTGTTGTATTTGTTGTTCTTTGTACTCTTGTTCCTTGTTTTTGAATAAAATGGGGTTTTTTCTGGCAAAAAAAAAATATATATCAAGAATAGATTAGACCCAAAAGTTTAATTGTTTACAAGGAAATTATACCTCTAACAAACACTATGAAAATAATAAAATTAATGAACAAACTATGTATAATTTTTATCCAACAAAATAGAATATTTCTAGATCATTATCGTAGTTTCATTAATATGCCTCAATTTTCTTCCTCTTATTTCTAAGTTGCAAATAATTTTGGTTAGATGATACCAAACCTCCAAGGCTCCAACAAGCAAACTTAGAAAAATTATCCTCAAGGTGTTTTCGATGAGATCCAAACGATCTTAGTGAACCCTCCCTAAAACATTAGTAGTTTAGGCAATGAGCTTAGAGAACCCTCCCTAAAACACTAGTAGTTGAGGTGGGAGAAATAAAGCATTTAAGTACTTAATTGAGTATCTCATATTATCCGAGTCCACATTATAGCACCACTCTTGGAGAGCCGATGTCTCAATGGATGCACTATGCGGACATTTCACTCTCCCTAGATAGCCCTCTTTGTAAGTTTTCCATCACCACAATACAACACCTAGTTTCAACTATTAATCACCTCCCACCAATTCATAGACTCTTCTCGCAATATTTATGTGCTAATGAATTTGCAATTGAAATAAAACATTTTTACAAACACAAAAATGAACTTTTCAAATGAATCCTCATTTAGTATTATGCTAATGCAAATCTCAAATGGTCATAACCAAGTCTATAAATCACTCGCTCTTATCCTTGACTTTAGAAATTCTTGTAAGGCTCCCAAACAGCTAAACTATCATAATGACTGCGAATGTTCAAAACAAAAGCAAAGAAGCTTTACTCTTCAATCTTATATATGTGATCTTTGCTTTGTGATGTTGATGTGTTCTTGTCTTGGGATGAGTGTGTTGAGCCTTCCTTTCATAATCCCTAATAAGTATTAACATAATTTGTGGCTTCATGTTTTGTAGATTTAACATAAGTATCTTGATTTCTTCCTTTATTGGCTACCAAATTTTCAACCTTATATAAGTAAGGCTACTCTACTTTTTATGGTAAGCCCTCCCTCTTAAAAAAATCACCCTTAATTTATGGTATAGGGTAATAGAATATCACATAGATTATATGAAGTATTTATCAAAAGTGTGATAAAGAGAAGTGACGGTGCATGCTCGTTGAACTTGGCCTTAACATGGTTAATTGCTCCATACTTCGGTTATACTCTAATGCTTGTCTTTTACTGTGATGAGGTCCTGAAACCACTAAGAATACCATTTAGTAGCACTTGTCTTATAAATATGATAAAAGACCACAAAATAGAACTTTTAAGCGTTAATTCAATACATCACCTTAGTACAAATCTTAACACATTAAATGGTCATTTTTGCAATAATTAATAGTTAAAAGATAGTAAAAGAAGACCAAATAACATAGCAAGATTTAGTCTGATCAAGAAGTTTGGAAGCATATCATGGTTTTAAATATGATTGAGTAATTTCATTGATCCAAGCTCGGTTAGTTCCTTGCTTAGTGTTATACCACGATTTCCTTCCAACAAATGCAACACATTTTTATAGCTTTTCATTCATCTTTAATTTCATTCCGACATCCTTTTGCCACACAAAGTAGGCTACAACATAATGTAATATTTTCAAAAAATCTTATAACTCACCACCAAGTGGATGGATCAACTATTTGGGGGTTAATCCAGCTTAACCAAGGGTTTTGGGTTTTAGACATGGGAACGCAGCTACACTAAATACTTGATGGGAGAGCTTTACCACCCTTGTGATTTTACCTAATTTGAACAAGATTAGTCTATGTCTAGACCGTCAAAATGAATGAGCGGGAAAAACCTATGGTTCAAACAAAAAAAGTCTTGTAACTCCATTAATCGTGCATCCTAGATATAGTTTCTAACTTTCATTTCCCCTATTATCTTAAATGCCCTCGTGTCCTTCCAGTCTTGCGTCTTTTCCATATTCTTCAAATGTTGCCTATTTAGTGGCCATTACTTTGATAGAAAAAACAAAGTGAAGGAAAATCGCAAAAGAAAATGCAATTTTAAAAATTACCATTTATTGAAACTCAAGGGATTTGCCAAAAGATCTCTTAATCCATCTTGTACACAAATGAATCTTGATGGCTTCTAATTGAAGTAGAAATAGATTGGCTACACCAATAAAAGGAAGACGACACCAGGAAAGACATCAAAAGTAGATAGTGAACTAGTAAAAACTACTACTTTTCCCCATCATTTGCTTAATTGAATGCTAATTGCATTTGAAATAGGTAAATGTTTGACCAACTTTTAGTTTTGTCACCTTGGTATCGCATATTGCAACAAAAGATGGAAGGCATGGCATTTGATGCTTGTTATATTGGTAGGTAGCTGGTGAGTATAAACATTAAGATCTCTAAATGAAGCTATAAGGGAATTTAAAGCTTTCAATTCAATTATCGAAGAACATTTAACTTGAATGGGTATATATAATAAGTTATAATAGGGCATGTGATTTCAAAGTTACCAAATATTTCTTCTGAACTCTCGCAAAGGAGCTTACTCTCTTCCGAAAGACAAAATACATTTAGATTGAAATCTATCACAACCTTTAAACATCCATTCCTCTTAAACTTATAAAAGACTTGCAACAGTTATTCCCATAGCTGATGATTTATTTCATCTGCACCTTCACTCCTAAAGGAAGGTTTGGCATCATAGAAGAGACTCCCAATGTCCAGTGCAAGTGAATTGTGACATATTAGATCGTGAGTGGCATTGGAAGGAACCTAGACCATTACAACTCATACAAGGTAGAAATTTGGAAAGTTCTTGATGGCCTTGCAATGCTAAGGAGAAATGCTTCCAAAAGATTAAACATGAATGTGACTCCAATGATTGTGTCTCTAATCTTCATAGTCACCGCAATGGTAATGATGGTTAATAGGATAATCAATAAGTTTTTCTTTGATGGAATTGGATGGCACATCTGCCTGAACCATAAGCGAATATTAGATTGCAAACTTTGCTCTAGATCTTCAATTTGAGCTTCACATTTGGGATCATCCCCCTTCTGCCTTCAAAAGTTTGTTGTTTGCTAATGTTGAAAGAAGCAACTCTTCTCTACCCCATCTTTTAGCCTTGAAGTCTATTGCTTTTATGTTTTAAGGCTTAGACCTTGTTTTCTTCCCCCATTCTCCTCACCCCAAAAAAAGGAGCATTGCAACACTCAAGATTCTAACATTGAAAGGTTGAGGTGCTAAGAAAACACTCCTTTGAGTGAGGCAAACTACTAAAATCACACAATAAAAAATACTTACATTAAGATAACCAATGATTTTATAATCAAAGTTATCATATAGGTTAACAATCCATGTATTAAATCACGTTTCATGAACATAAACAAAACTCTTCTAATTATTTGTTAAGCATGTGCACTCATTGCTACCTACAAAGTTAAAATATGATCACACATGATCAACTACCCAAAGAGTCAATATCTGTGACGAAGTGATGAACCACCATAAACGGTGGTTTAAAAACAAACTTAAGGTTGAAACATGAAAGGACAATAATCCATCCTTAAGCAACCACCCAATGAGTCTTGGTGACTTATTTCAACCAACAGAAGGTTTAGTACCTTGATGAAGGACAACTACAAATAGATTCTTACATACACAATTCAAAACTTAGTAACACCAACGACCGGTTGCCCAATCACACAAATAATAACGATGATTCAAAGTAAGAATATGATCACACATAATCAACTACCCAAAGAGTCAATATCTTTGACAAACCACCATAAACGGTGGTTTAAAAATAAACTTAAGATTGAAACATGAAAGGAAAATAAGCCATCCTTAAGCAACCATCCAATGAGTCTCGGTGACTTATTTCAACCAACAGAAGGTTTAGCACCTTGATGAAGGACAGCTACAAATAGATTCTTACATACATAATTCAATACTTACTCACACCAATGACACCAACGACACCAATGACAGGTTGCCCGATCACATAAATAGAAACGATGATATAGCCATAATTTTACCATAGCAGGCACACGATCATGATTAGAGTTGGTATCCCGTTCCATGTCTTGTGCTTGTTGAGGATTTCCATGCTCAAATCGCTTCCATACCCCATTTTCAATGGCTTGGCAATTGGGACATTCCATAATTCCTCTAGCATTGAAAGCACATCCAATGCAATCTAAATGAAGAAATCAGAAATAAGGGCAAAAGGAAATCAACAAACCATGCAAGAACATCGATAGCCGTTAAGAGCAATCAAGAACATATTAAACATATACCTTCACTTCTCTTTCTTGTATAGGCCTAATACACACTAAATGGATTAACAATTAGTTTGGTGCTTAGAAAGAGTCTTTTAATTAGTTAGACTGGCTAGCTTGGTGGTTACTTGGTTAGCACTTTATAAGAGACAGAGCTTAAGTGTATGAGGTGATTAGTGAAATTAATCTAATTTCTTCTATTCATTCTTCTCTCTTTCTACTCTGTTCTTTCTCCCTTCTATCCCTCTGTCTCTCTTAGTTCCTATTGGAGGAATCAAATTCTCTCACTATCCTCTATTCCCCCCTCTTCTTCTACCCTCCCTTCTTCCCTACCTCTTAGCTGTGTGTGGATACCGGGTTATAGAGTCTCTTCCTCTTCTCTTTGTCTCATACATCCGTTCATGCAATACTACGACGCATCACAAGCTATGAGACACAAGTAAACATCAGAAGCATGATACTCTAATATGAATTTGGGTTCGCCAACCTAATGACCTAGCTTTTGGAGTAGGATTCCCCCAAAGCATCGTATCAAGGAAAAGTGGAGGCGAAAACAGAGAATAGACCCCCAAAAATAAAAAAAGAACTCCTAAATTATTACAAACAAAAGAGAACTCCTAATTTCCCGACCTTTTTATACAACAAATTTTGCCAATCATCGATTTAAAGGAAACAGGTACCAAACGTCAGATTCAGAAATATGAAATCAGGAGGTAAGGGTTTTCTGAGTCTTACCCAAGTGAAATTTGTCAGCGCACTGGAGAGTCACAACGGTTCTGCCACAATTTTCAGAGACATCTTCCAAGCAAATGGAGCAGATGATTGAAGAAGAAGCTGGAGTCGGAGCCGCCATTTGAGTTTCAGAGGAAGCTCGCAGCGAAAACCCAAGGATTGCGCAGAGAAAGAGGATAACGGAAGCTGGAAAAGGGGGAGTGAAGTATATAGCAACAAAGTAGGTTGTTTTTCTCGTGAAGAACCCATATTTAAGTAATCAAAGACTCGGTTAGGGTTCTTTGGCATTTTCTCTCTAGAGATGGAAAGAGATTGATGAGAAAGCCAAGCAATTTGTGCCTTCATTCGGAATTCCTCTCGCTACGTGTTTTCGAGGCTTCGACCGTTACTTTCTTCTTCCTTCAAACAACGCAGAGGCGGTGACTGACGAAACGTTTTTTATATTTTTCCCTTTTTTCTCTTTGGCGCATTTCAAATGTTTCTATATTTGCAGCCTTGTCCTTCCTAATTCAATATTTTTCAAACTCACCCACACGGTGGCATTTTGGTAAATTCAGACGAATCAAAGTAAAGCAATCCATTAATGGAATTTAAATATTTTAATGACAGAAAAAAAAAATTGAATATTAATATGTTAATGATTTTAAAATTTGATATTTAAGAAGGATTTTAAATTTACCCATGGATTACTTGAATGTAGTCGGGAATCAACAATAAAAAAAAATCAAAATCATTAGTAGTGATTCATTACTGTTCATGAATCAAAGAAATTTGAATATTAATAATATTAATGTTAATATTTTAAAATTTTATATTTAAGAAGAATTTTAAATTTATCCATGGATTACTTGAATGTAGTCGAGAATCAACAATTAAAAAAAATTCAAAATCATTAGTAGTGATTCATTACTGTTCAATGTTCATGAATCACAACTTTACATATCAATGAATTTATTCTTTCTTTTTTTTTTGAATGAAATAAAACTATAAAAGGAATCACTTGACTAGACCAGAGCAATTTTCATTTTAAATAATTTTGAAAAAAAATATCTCAGTTTAGGTGTTGTGTGGTTCGTATGATTTCTCATTGATTTTTTTTTAAAAAAAGGTAAAAGACATTAATGGATTATTGTAGTTTAGGCGTTTAGCTGTAAGCCACCAACTTTTTTTTTTTCAGAATGATATTATAAATTGTTAATTTTGTANACCGTGTACGGCGGCGGCGGGCGGCGGCGGCTGGTGGTCTAGTAGTGTTTGTGGGAAGGGCATTTTTGTCATTTTCTTTTCATATCTATTTTACTTTTCCTCCCCTCCCTTTTTATACCAAACACTTTCAATCTTTACCTACTTTACATTCCATCAACTACTTTTCCTTTCCCTCACAATCTTTCCATTGTAAAACCCTTTTCTTTACATACCCAATCACATACCAAACGGACCCTTAAAAAAACGCCTTAAGGACTGAATTTGAGTAATATTTTATATTTTTTTTATCATTAACTCTTGATAAAAATTAAATGCGCAATAAATTGAGTTACAAAAATTAATCATAGAAAAAAAAATAAAAAATGCTTGTAAACATTGAATTATAAGGATATATAACTAATTTTAAATTCTTTCTTTTTTTAATTGTAATTAACTTCTTTTGTCCCGTTAAACCGTGAGTTTTCTCACCTAGATGAAGATTAATTTCACTTCGGCCTCAAACGAAACAATTAGAGCACTCACAATAATGTCAATTTTAAGAATCGAACTTGGATCATCTCATTTAGGGTGTAACTCGTCAACTACTATATCAAACACTCGTTAGTCATAATTAACCCATTTTAAAAGTAAAAAAATGATCAAGAACAAGGTGGTATTTAATTTATCAATTTTAGTTTTATACGTGTTCCATTATCAAATAATTAATAAGTAATTAGATGACGTAAAAGTTTGATACTAATTCATCAATAATGTGTTAGTACTTAGTAGATGTTATTACTCACACACTTAATTTTAAATCTTTTTTTGGTGAAATGCTCGAAATTTTATCTTATATTTTTCTCTCAAATCTTATTTTGATTATTTATCTTGCAAGATCTTATATATTTTCAATTTAAAAATATATAGCACTAATTTAAATTTAAATATTTTTAAAGATAATGGACTAAAAAAATGTTGAGGCAAAGATACAGAATCAATTTAAGTATCCTACCATATTTTCTTATTACTTGTTGGACTATCTAAGTTTTATTATTATTATTATTAGATTAGATATTAGATTTGAAAATATATAAGATCAATTTAAATATTTTAAAAGATAATGGACTAAAATAAATGTTGAGGTAAATATATAGAATCAATTTAAGGATCCTATCAATTTTTCTTATTACTTGTTGGACTATCTAAGTTAATTATTGTGATTATTAGATTTTTTTTTTGGAACAAATTGTGATTATTATATTAGATTCTTAGATATTAGATATTGGATATTATTAGATGAGTGTGAATCTTTTTATAAACTTTTCGGATCCTCGGGCTAGTAATCCCAGCCCATATAAATATTGGGCCCAAAAGGACTTATTAGTAATCTTCTTGCGTCTCGTCGACCAAAACCCTCGCCTATAAATTCTCGTGCTCTATCCTTCGCAAACCCTCCTCGCTCCCTCGTTGCTCCTTTTCTCTCTCGCTCTTCCTTTCATACTCTTTTAGGAGCGATCCGAGAGTAACACTGCAACGATGTTGGTTTATCAGGATCTCCTCACAGGTACTGATTTTCCCAATTCTCTTCGTCTTATCAATTATCGATCTAGTTTTTTCTCTTTTTCCCCCTTTTGTCATAAGCAGTTAATTGTTCATCTTTCTGATCTATATTCTGCATGTGATATACTGATGATTTTTTTAGTACTAGATTGGCTTTTCTCTTTAAAAAAAACACAAAAGAATTTTGTGATGTGACACTATATTTGAATCGGATCCTAGTTTGAATGATAGTCGATTTACATAAGTTGCGGCTATCTGATCTGGTTCCCGTGTTCGAATTAATGACTAATAGTAGTTCGTTCTCACGGTTTAAATTTGAGTTGCTATATTAATCGGTTGATTCGAGTGTTTTTCTCCATGCTTTTGCTTAAATTAATCTGCTTTTTCCTTGCCCGATTTGGGTCCAGCACGGCAGCCGATTTGGAACGGCAAATAATTATTTATTCCATTATTTGGTTTAAGACTCCCTAAGTTATATGATTTTGAATTGTGGATTGAGTGATAGGAGAAGCCTTTTTGAACTTATATTCAAAAGGTGGGTTTTTCGTATAATTGTTGTGTTTCAACTATGCTAATATTGTCTTCATGATGATTTTAATCATAGTGTAAATTGTGAGGATATATGATATATTGATCCGATTCTTCTATTCTCTATTTGATTCTGGCATTTGCTACTGCTTTTTTATTTTGTTCTACTGCTATTGTTGGCTAATTTTTAATTATTACTTACAATATACAGGCGATGAGCTTCTCTCGGACTCGTTCAACTACAAGGAAATTGAGAATGGAATGTTGTGGGAAGTTGAGGGGAAGGTTAGTAGAAGTTTTCCTTTTATTTTTTTTTAGTTTAATCATAGTCTTATAGATATGTACTATTTTGTGAAAGGTTTCTAATTTGATTTTCTCTATTCTATATAAGATCATATTTTTGTTAAAATAATTATACGTCTCTATAGTGTTACCAAATTTGTAACTTACTGTGCTTTAATTTGAGGCTCAATTAGGAATATCATGAGATGAGTTGCACAACCTAGAGTAGTTAGCTTATGTGTAGTATCTTGCTGAAGTGTTTATTGAGCTGAAAATAAATATTTTCCACGTCAATTGTTTTTATGTTACATATGCACTGAGTTAACAAGAACTAATGGCAAGGATGGTTTTACAAACTTTTAGAGTCTGTCGTGACTAAGAAACGAGTTTGATGGACCTAATTGCAAACTCAGTGAAACTATAGGGATTAAATGTCTATTTTGACCAATTTCTTTTATTCAAGTTTGGATTAACAATGGCAACCTAAATAAAACTTCCTTTTGGCTTGCAGTGGGTTGTTCAAGGAGCAATTGATGTAGACATTGGTGCTAACCCTTCTGCTGAAGGTGGAGAAGATGAGGGTGTTGATGACCAAGCTGTTAAGGTTGTTGATATTGTTGACACCTTCAGACTTCAGGTTAAGACTGCCGAACTTTATCTCTTTACTTTCCAGCTTTGATTGATTTTGGGTATTTTGTTTGGCTTACGTTCTGAGTATTAAGTATTTTAAATGATATATTGCAGGAGCAACCTGCTTTTGACAAGAAGCAGTTTGTTACCTTCATTAAGAGGTACATCAAGCTGTTGACACCCAAACTTGAAGGAGAGAAACAAGAGCTGTTTAAAAAGCATATTGAGGGAGCAACCAAATACCTGCTCGCCAAGCTCAAAGATCTTCAGTTGTAAGTGCTTAGTAATCTGTTTGTAGCTTATCATGTAGCACTCATTAAAATTTCTTCTTGGGCAATTTAGTTAGAAGTTTTATTTGCAGTTTTGTTGGGGAGAGCATGCACGATGATGCTAGCGTGGTCTTTGCCTACTACAAGGAAGGTGCCACTGACCCAACCTTTCTGTACTTTGCTCATGGCTTGAAGGAGGTGAAGTGCTAAGCCACATACCTAGTTATGAAGCCGGGACTTCTAGCTGCAGTTCTAGCCCTTTTTTTTTTTTTTTTTAATTTCTTTGGGTTTTGCTTTAACATTATGTAGCAAGTGATTTGAGACTTCTAAGTTATGGTTTAATGGCATTTTTATGATCGAACTATCTGACCATTTTTAATGCGAGGCAATTTGTGCGCCTACATTCTACAAGATTTTTGATTATTGATAAGAATTTCTATGGAATGATTAATACGTTTCTGTTGGTTTTTCTATAATTGTTAACCTTGAGCCCTGATCAACTTTCCTAGATAATCTGAATCTGTGGAAATTGCCCTGGTCTATCTTTCATGTCCTTGAAATCAACCGAAACACCTAACTCGTGGGCTCTAATGCTCTATCTTCCACCCTCCAAGGGTTTGAGAATTCATCCCCATTTGCAAGTTTCGTTTTCGCAATCCTGGAGTTGTATACAAATGCATTAAGAATCTCAAAAACCATAGTATAGCGAAGATACTTGAAATCAGATTACACTTTACATATTGAGAAGCAAGAACCAACCTATCTCACCTTGCTGATAAATAACTGTTAGTGCTTTTGCTTGAGGTTCAACTTTCAAGCATGCAAGATCTTATGCTCAAATCCTAATGCAACATTCAAATCAAGATCTGCCGTACCTGTAACATTCACGTGGCTTTTATCTTTGCGAATCTCAATGCCCTAATAATTTTCCCAATTGTTCTCAATCTCCGATAGAAGAACGTGAGGGTAGAACATGATCAAATCGATGTTCATTCCACTCCAATGCGTGAAAGCTGAGCACACTCTAATTACCTCGTAGTTTTCGTCTTTGATTATGTCTATGAAACCAAGAAAGCAAGCTAATAGCTATGTCTGCTTAAATCGAACTAACTTATAATTTAATAATTTTATAAGTACTCTGCTCGTTGCTTCACTATCTGGGAAGCGTATGAGTTGCCTCATTGCAGTAATCAAAGTTCAGGGGCCCATCAAAATTATAGGGTGCGCAACACCAATCCCCTAACCATAAATTCTACCCTCCGAAAAAAGAAAAACATACATTCAACACATTATTGGAGTCATTTTCTTCCGTCCACACTAGAACAAAAATAAATGTTGATTATTCATTCGTTAATCCTAGCCATCTGTTCGTTCATGTTAACAGAGACCATACTTCTTTTACACATTCAATCTGCACTGTTATATTTATAAATTATTTTAAAATGATGATAATCATTCTTAAAGTTACTTGTATGTGTTTTTAACTTTTTATAATTCTTTTTGGGAAGTGTTGGTGATTCAAATTAATCTAGATAATCGTTAACAAATGAAATCAAATATATCTTTAGGGCCAATTTGAAATATTATGAAAAGATGTAAGATCAATTTAAAACAAATGAAAAATAAAAGATTAATTTGAAATCTACCCCATACATAAGGGACTAATTTGATATTTGGCCTTCTAAAGCCACAGTTTCTTTATTGATTCAACCTGAGTTTATTATACCGACTTTAGCTTTCTTGTAAGTTTTTTGTGGTTGCTCTCGAACAAGGTTATCTAGCAAAGGTGTAGCTAATCATATAGATAAATAAATTCAACTATTAATAAATAAGTTTATTGTTTATTGAAAAAAAAAATCATAATTAAGGCTGCTTGAACCATTAATGTGGAGAGTAGAGAAAGATAGTATTCAATATTGGCTTGATCCTTAGCATGCATAGTTGTTTAAAACTTTAGATTGAAAGAAACTTGTTTAAATGATATCATACGCTTTTCAGCTTCAAAGTCTAGTTCCCGTTACATCACTATTATGTCATATTTAATCATCACAAGATAGTGGGTGACAAATTGATAATTAGTCGATAGATACCTCCTTAATCTTGTTTTGAACGCAACAAATCAATGTGTAAACCATACTTGTATCCTGCAAAAGAAAAACCTATTATTTGGTCATGAATTTATACAGAGTTAACTAATTAGTCTCTGAATAATTGAAATATATGATTTATTCTCTGAAATATTTCAATTATCAACTATTTGGTCCCTAGTGACGATTTAATCCCTAAATTTAAATTAATTTTATACTCTTTGATTTCTGAATTTAAATTAATTTTATATTTTTTGTCCCTAAATTTATATTGAATTTGTACTTTTTGATCCATGAATGTGACTCAGAGACTAAATTATTGACAATTGCAATAATTTAAGGATGAAGTAATATATTTTGATTATTCAGAGGATGATTAAATGATTAAGTATAAATTCAGGGACTAAATAATAAATTTTCTCTTATATTAAACTAATCAAACACCCAAATTCGGATAACAATCTCAACTAATTAAACCATGTATACAGAATCTCAACGTTGCTTTGAACCTAATATGATGTTGCGTAAACCATAATAATTATTTGAGATATTGTATGAGTTTGTGTGTGTGTCGTATGTGCTGTATTGGGGCTTAAACCAGTATTTAAAAGAGGCAAGGAATGAGACGAAGTTAGCGACAAATCCACGTGAAACAGAAAGAACTAATTACTAGAGGAGCCATGTTTATCAACTTGGATTACCAAAAAATGAGGTGTGGGTGTGTACGTTTTAGAAAGGATGGAAGAGCTAATTTGGTCAATAAATTAAATATGATGATGATCAACCTTTAATTCAAAAATTAGTGATCCTAATTATTGGATCTCAAATCCTCTCTCATGCTTTAAGTTAAAGCAATCACTTTTGTTCAAAAAAGAAGTGACCCGCAAGGTATATGATATGAGTATGACAACATCAAGCTTGGCACAATTCAAAAGAAATCAGTTGGCATCCTTTGAAATCCACCTCTCTCAATCTTCTCATGTGGCCCACAAATGACCACAACAAAGCACCCTTTTATTCCAAAAAAAAATGTTATGTATATATATATATAATTTAAATAGGTATTTTTGGAAAAAATAATAATAATTCAAATCCCACGTTTCTTGCTTTAAGGACACATGCTCATCCTCCAAAGTTTAAGGCTATTGAAAAAAATTGTATAAAGTTTAAGGCTATTTTAATCACAATTTTTTTTAGCTTCTTTCTTGTATAGAATATTTTCTTTTATCTTTTTTTTTTATTATGACCGGTCATATAAAAATTTTGAATAAATTTATAATTTGATCTCGGAAAGATACATGTAATAACAATTTAGTTTTTAAAAGTTTAGTTTATATATTTCTAATTCTTGAAAGGTGTAAAGACAATACAATTTAGTTTATTAAACATTTTTTAGAGAGTGACTTGTAGAGACAAAAAAAATTAAAATATATTGATCATGTGATTTTTAGAGATTAAACGGATATAAATTAGAAAATAAATTAGGTAAAGTTTCTTATATCTTTGCTATAAAGTTTTTCCAATCATAAGTTTGATTTTCATTTTTTCTCTTCTATGATTGATCATACAAAAATGTGTGTTTAATATTTTATCTCTACCATGATTGGTCATGTATAAAATTTTTGTCACGTATTAAATATTGATTGGAAAACCTTATAGCAAACTTATAAAAAATCTTATAAAGTCTTGCCCTATAAATTAGACTTTGAGAGATTGTATTGTTAACATGTATATCTTTAAAAAATATAAGTCATCTAATGATCTTGGCTTTGTCTCTATTTTATATTAGTTACTTTTCATTTGACCTTTGAGTTACAAAGCAAAGGGAGCGGAGGAAGATGATAAAAGCAAAGAGACAGCAAGAAAAGACTTTGGGAATTTAATATCAGTATATCACAGAAAAATGTTACCCCACACAAATGCAGCATCTTACTATTTTAAGCTGTGCATGGTTGTCATCATTGTATTATTATATATACTCTTAAAACTACGTTTTGTATTTATATATTACAGTGATCTACTTATTACCTAAATATGATATGGGTCCATTTTCCATCATACAATTGGTTAACATGTCCTATTGGGTATCAGAGGCAATACCAACTTGTACCAAATGTTCATAAATGCATGTGAATATGTGATAAGGAGCTTTATGTTTTGACATATGGACTTTGAAAACCTTGACCTTTATCATGCCATTCATTGTGTGAAGGGATCATTCAGTGTATCATCTTAGAGGAAAAATTCTTGGATAGTGAAAGGGGTATGCAATTTATGATGCACAAGAAATTGGTCAATTGATATCATTCCCAAATAGTCTTGTTCCACTTATTAATAGAAAAATAAAAGATTCTTATGTTAAAACTAAAAAAATCAAATCAAATCAAGAAGAGAGTAAAGGAAAATGCTTGTGCAAATTGATTGGAATTCAGGTAATGAGAATGATTATTCCTAGGGACCAAGGCTTGTGGACACATAATTTTCAGTGCCATGGAGAAAACAAACAATGAACAAGGCTTAAATATGTGACTTAAAAAATTATAAATGAGAAGGATGGGATGGGCATCACATGCATTTTGCTCCTTATTAGTTAGACAATCTCAGGCACAAGCAGCAGCTGCAGTATCTCTCTTCAATGTTTTTGCAATTGTTTTTTTTTTTAGAAAATTTGATGCACAAATTTTTATAAAATAATCAAAAAAATAAAAGAACAATTCCATAGATCTAAGTATTGAATTAATTAATTGAAGAAATTCATAATTTAAACTAATTTAGTTTCTCTCAAATAAATCACCTAATTGGAAGGATTATTTTCTAGTGTTTTCCATATAAATATCTAAACTCAAATAGTTAGGCCCTTCTTCTAATTTTCATGGAATAATTTTAGATTCATCTTATTATTTTTTTGTGAAAAAATTTTAAGGAATTTTAATTTTTTTTTATTTTGAAATAGGGAGAGAGGGAGAAAAATCCACATTAAGTAGGATTAACTCAAATGGAAATAAAGAATTTGTATATTTTTTTGTAAGATACCTCAACAAAAGTGGATGATAGATTAGAGCCTAACGTGCCGTCCTTCCTTGAGAAGCCATGGATAGCTCTATTGCATCCTGATTAATTACGTAATTAGGTGTCCAATAAAATATCACATAATTGAATGACCTTAGATTAACCAACAAATTACGCTAGTTTGCCATCCATACATTGATGTAAAATTGAATATCTCCCTAACGTTTGGGGTCAGTTTGCTCAAAGTTTCGTTTGGGGTTATTTATTTTTTTTTTTTTGCAAAATAGAGATTATCATTGAATTCAGGAGGTAAAAAAACTTTGGATTAGAAATTTTCGTAGTCGTTGGGGTCGCCGTGTATCTCACCAGAAAGTTCGTTGGAGACTTGAGGGACCAAAATAGAACTTTGAGCAAATTTGAGGGACCAAAATAAGACTTCAGGCCCAAAAAAATTAAGGTTAGGGTATAATTGACAACAATGTGAAACGTCAAGGGCATAACTGACACAAAACAAACGTTGAGGGCATAACTGAAACTGATCCCAAACGTTAGGGGCACCAACCATTTTTTTGTCAATTAAGTATTCATGTTTTAATTGTTGTAAGTAGATTTGTTGTCAATCAAATTAAGGATGTTAGCTAATATTAGATTATGGTTTAATACATCATAACCGGTTAATTAAAGTCATTCCATAGCCACAAATTGCGTAGCAAAACATGGATGTGTCCATGGATAACATTCATTCATTCATTTTTGTCTTCTCGAAGGGCTCATAAGGTCCCATTGTGTTATTTGTTTCTAACTTCTAAATATTATTATTTTTGTCATGTTTTAGTTGTAACTCCTTCCAAATTCATATGGCCTAAAAAGAAAAAAGAAAAACATTTTCTAAAATAAGAGAAAATTTAATAAAAGGGTAGCACACAACCTTACCTTAATTATGAAAGTAATATTATTTAGTTGATAAATATAGTAATTATTAAATGAACATTTGAATTGCATGTGATAGTTGTCATCAGTGTTGTCATAACCGAACCGGACAAAGACTCGGACAAGTGTTCGGTTCACGGTCTGATCGGTTGAATCGGTCGGACCGGA